>VUQK01021268.1:31982-58907 GCA_015106715.1 Bujurquina vittata | reverse complement strand
TGGCTTACTGTGCGTGAGTGTTTGGAATCTAATTCTCAAAATAAATCACATAAATGCATTATTCACTCTTTTTTCATACTTGTAAATTTCCCTTTTTTTTACAGACTTGCCCCTTTTTTATAGGATATAATTAAGTGCCAAAAAAAAAAGGGAAAATTTTTATCTGAAAGTGTGACTAACTAAATTTATATTCTGCTTTTCTTGTCAGTTTGATCACTCACTACAAGCCTCATCAGGGCCTGGTTTGGCATTCTTGCCCAAGGGCACTTAACTGGGTCCTATGACCCCTTTATCTCCTGAGGTTATTTATATTCTTATCTAATTCAAAAACATTGTTAATGACCTTCTGAAGGCCACTACAGCTGAAGAGAAACTGTGACCTCAAATATTCTGCATTGTAGTCTTGCTGAGCATGCATTTTTGAAACATTTTGATAACAGGTAAATTATGAAGATCCGAAGCTCATGGTGCATTTATTTTGGATGACAGGTAGTGGACTTTAATTTTTGAGATAAAATTAAGTAAGTAAAGTTTCGTATATAAAATGTGGGGGCCGCTGTTGCAAAAATTATCTGTCTTTTTTAGTTCTTAGCTTGTATGCTGTGGCCCTCAGGCCCAAGATTACATATACACTTTGAAACCAATACTGAAATATAGGCAGTCCTCTTATCTCTTACTGAACTGTTAAAAGAAGTGAAAAGATCTTTTGAATAAAGGAGATGAACATGAACATCATTTCAATTAAATAGTTTTTTATTCATATAGTGCCAAATCACAACAGTCATCTCAAGGCACTTAATATTGTAAAGTAAAAACTATACAATAATTACAGACAAAATCCAACAGTCAAAACAGCCCCCTATGAGCAAGCACTTGGCGACAGTGGGAAGGAAAAACTCCCTTTTAACAGGAAGAAACCTCTGGTAGAACCAGGCTCAGGGAGGGGCAGTCATCTGCCATGACTGTTGGAGATGAGGGGAGAGAGAGGACAAAATACATTCTGTGGAAAAGAGCCCGAGATTAATGATAACTAATGATTAAATGCAGTGTGGCGTATAAACACAGAGAGTGAAACAAAGATGTGAACCCCCACCCCCCACGATTTAAACAGCAAGCACTTTTAATTTATCCAAGGAGAAGGGCATCTGTATATCAGCACATTCATATGTCTGCTTTTTCTCAGTATGTGTGAGTACCTCCTTTCTGAATGTCTGGTCTTAGTAAGCACCCTGCATTGGTGGATAATCAACTCTGGGTTTCACAGGGGGTGATGTAGCTTTGTGAGTCATCTTTACAAAAAAAAAACAACAACATGGTTTTCCCAAACTTAGTCAGCAATCACAGACAAGAAAAGGAGCATGTTATTTTCTGTGGGGTTGATGAGAGAACCCACGCCCACCAATGAAATGTGAATTATATTATCTGTATAAATAGACACATACGTACACACATTTAAAAAAAAAAGATATACAACAGACATGAGTACATTACTCACAGATGTCTCTTTGTTCTTTGAGCCTTTTTCTTTTATTCTTTTTAACCTTTGTCAGGTTGATGCCACATGTGCGCTGGTGAGGCTTTGAACCTGTGTAGGATTAAGCGTGTCTGTCTGGCTGGATTCATCTGAAAACAGAGCATAGCACTGCTGGGGCATCTGACTGTCTGCTCTTCAGTCAGAGACTGTTTTTCCACCCAGAATGTCATGAAAACAGTATTACAGTGTCAGTTTTAACTCATGAATGGAGTTAAAACATTTCCACATTATGAACACTTTTTGTATGAATTACATGTAAAACATGTATCTCAACATATGTGATAATTGATAAAGAAAATTCAACTTATTTACAATATAGTAGGCATTACTCTTACAGTAAGATACTCGGTATGCTGCAAATGGATGAAAAGGGCACACCAGTTTCATTCAGGCTTCGATGTCTTGTAATTTTCCTGTCTTTAGACAAACATGCTGAAAAATATAGCTCCCTCCAAGTATCTTTGTTTAATTCGTTCCAGAAGGTGAAAGAAGGCCTATCTTGGTAAATCGCTTGTGATTTTAGAAGGAATAAACAGTAAACATTGCAAAGAAGTAAATAAAACTGTAATAAAAATGCCATAGAGGAAATTTTAATGACGCACTGGTTATTTTTTTTATTTCCAATTGAAAGTGGAAAACTGCTGCGATATCAAAGGCAATCAAAGAAAAACCAAAATTTGAAGTTAACAAAATAACCTCAAAAATAACCCCATTCCTTTCCCAAAACCACAGATTGACATTTTATGAACTGTATTTACCATCCACTCTTTCTTTTGTTTATAGGTGGTGGTGTTTCTTGAAGGCTGACAACATATGATGCCAGTAAGTGCAACCACATACCTTGTGTGACAACTGAAGAAGAAAATGTGTGCTCTTTATGACAGTAGTAGTGGTGCGACACAGACCCCGTTTTTTTCCCTGAGATTCTGCAGTGTTTGATATAAAAATTTCAACCATGGGTAAATTTTGCCTGCATCTTTTTGTCTACCTCTCCCACATGTTAACGCCCATCCCTGACCACAGCCAATAGGGGATAATGCATGGTTGATGCAAAGCCCCTCCCTGTGAGATGTAAATCTTGTTTTTCTCTGCTGACCACCACGATCCCAGGAAAAGACAACAGTCTTCCAAATGACACGGTTGTAGACTTCCGATTACAGCCCTGTCACTTACTCTACCAATGTGTAAACACATGATGGAGAGACAGACAAAGTGAAAGGCAGAGAGGGAGGGAGAGAGAGAGATGTGCTACTGCACTGCTGCACGTGGGCTGCTTTTTGTTTGAGTCTAAATGTAACCCTTTGCTTAGAAGACCTGGATGCCTTTAGTTAAGCTGTCTCAATGCACGAGGCTTTTGGTTTTTCAAAGGCTGAGTGGAATATTAAACAATAGGAACAGCTTATTTCATTTCAGCCAGATGTCATCAAATTGTCTTTTCATTTCTTCTTTTTTTTTTCCCTTGGTAAAAACAGCAACACTTTAGTCTGCACATTTTGTTCCATGCAAGAGGAGTTTTTACACAATATATATATTTCTGAATTATATGCATACAAATTATTATTACAGTAGTTTCAGCCACAAATCAGCTTTGTGATCCTGTGGCCTGTGAGAAGACAGTCCTAGCTTTGGCTTCATCTTGGCCTTCTGACCAAAAGTGTGATAATTTTAGACTCTAGTCTCTCACATGGTCTGGAGCAAGGACGGCATTTGGAAATAAACTTGGAATTTAGCTTAATTGCAGTTTACAGATTTAGGAGGGGCAGCGTTCTCTTCTTTATTTTCTTGCATAAATAGAGAGTGACTGCAGGCCAAAGACATGAGGTTTCAAAGCCACAAAAAGAGGTTAAAGAACGTCAGGCAGTGAGGACAGCCTGACTTCTAAACTCTCCCTATAGCCATGCTCTGCCCGTAACGTTAGCTCCGTCTCACCCGTCACCAAATGCATCAGATTTAATATTCCACCCAGGCTATTATGTCTGTGTAGTAAAACTCAAATGTTAGTTTAAAAGTTCTTCATGGACAGCCAAGTTACACTGTTTGCTTTTTTTCAGGTGCAGATTTTTTATTATAGGAGGTTTTAGAATGTACAGAAAGCTGTAGCAGGGAATTTTCCCCATTTTCGCATCACTGCATCTCTACACAGAGAGCTCCTCAAACTTTGGGAGCTTCTCTCCACATTCTGTTCAGGTCTATATATTTCTCATTACCTCATGACTCACATGTGACATTGCTCCTCATGAATTGGATCATTTCATATGTCTCTTTTTTTTAATCTGCTTTCCATTTTGCTAAAAATGGACTCCTTTAGCTGATACATACTGTATATTTTTTCTCTTTGTTCACATCTGAGTAACACAGTAGTGATAAACATAAATAAAACTTTAACTCTATCTTGAATAGCATTACAGTGGGGTATAAGTTACAGATTAAAAAAAAATATATTTGCTAAGACTTGCATGCAGCAGCAGGGAGTCTAAGAGCTGTGTTTCAGGTGGGGCAGCAAGGGACAAGATATAATATCTGAAAAAACAGTCTCAATCCTGCATGCCTCCCCTGTGCTTTGGCTTTTTGGTATGAAAAGGACAAGATACATGTAAATCTAACAATAAAAAGACACATTGCTGTTATATGTAGTTGTGCCCAATTATTGTAGAGATACATGCATGCACATTAACACAAATCATTGCCCACTCGTGCATCAAGGAATGCAACTGAGATCAGAAGAAAGTAGGCAATCCAAATGGCAGGATGTTCACACCAATGAATACATTAATTTCATCACAGACTAAGAGCAGTCACTTCAAAGAGATGATAGATCACCCTCAAGAACACAAACTTTGACAAGTGAGATGCATCAATGGAGAATAGTGGATTGGCTCATCCTTGAGAAAGGATGAACATGAGTTTTTGAATACTCCAGGGAACATATGCTGATGACAGTATGTATTTTTTTTTTTATTTTTGGCTAGTTATTCAGGCAGTGAGTTTGTGAGGTCAATGGAAAATATGTTTAGTTTAGAAAAATAGAAGAGAATGGAGGAAAGTTAGAAATGACCAACACTCAGAAGAACTATTTAATTGTAACTGGTGGTAACGACATGTCAGCTGATTATGGTGTCTAGCTGTAAAAGTTTGTGTGAGTTGTGATTCGAGTGCAAATGAGTTCCTGTGAAATCATATTGTGAAAGTGTAATTCTAAATGAGTTCTTTCAGTTGTTCTGTACGGTACAGCATTTAAAAATATTTTCATTTTTTGTTTCATTTTATTTTTCATGTTAGAATTAACTGTTTATCTAAAGGTCTGCCCTGCTCAAATTCAGATACAGTGCCCTGATTTTGTAGTTTTTTGCATATTTGTCGCACTTTAATGTTTTAGACCATCCAACAATTTTTAATGTTGGACAAAGATAACCAGAGTAAATACAAAATGCATTTTTTAAAATGAAGATTTAATTTATTAAGGTTAAAAAAAAAAGGTTTTCAAACTTGGCCTGGCCCTGTGTGGAAAAAGTAACCCCCCCTTGTTAAATTGTGTATTAGCTGTGGTTAATCACACACACAGAGTTCAATTTCACTATCCGCACCCAGGCTCGATTACTTCCAAACCTGTTAAATCAAGAAAGCTCTTAAATAGAACATATCTGACAAAGTTAAGTAGGCTAAATGTTTTCAAAAAGCAACACATTGGGCCATCATGCAAAAAGAAATCAGGAAAAGGGTAAATACTTTTTCACAGCACTGCAGTGGTTAGCATTTTCGCCTCATAGTTAAGAGGGGCATTGGTTTGGATCTCCTGGTTTTTGGGCCTGTTACTGTGCAGTTTGCATGTTCTGCCTGTGGCTACATGGGTTTCTTCTGCGTACTCTGACTTCCTCTTTCAATCAAAAAACATGCATCGTAGGTTAACTAGTGATTCAAAATAAGCTGTAGGTATGAGAACAATGTGGATAAGCAGATAGAAAGTGCTGAAATGACAGGGATTCACTTCCTGTCTTAGTAGATATTGAGCAGACTTGATGAACTGTTCTAAAATTGACCATGACAAACTTCTCTAAGCTAAACCAAATGCTTGCATTGCAAAATTATAACAATAAAAAGGCTTACCCTAGTGAGGTTGTATTTCACAACAGTGATGCTTTAAGCTGAACGCTAACAAATACTATTGTTCTCACAATGGCAGTGGAAACAGGCTGATGTTTTCCAGGTCCTAATTTAGTATGTCAGCCTGCTAACATTTGTCAATTGGCACTAAACACAATGTACAGCTGAAGCTGCTGTCTTTTGTTATGTGGGTCTTTGGTCAAAGAATAATTATAAATGACATTTCATTTAGTAGCTGTTGGTAGCAGGCCAGTGGAGAAACATTGCCTTCCTGAGAGTTTGGCAACTATGAGGTCATTAACTGACAAGAACAGATGTTCGAGTATTAAAAAGGTGTTAACAGTGAACTTTGCTGGGACATTTAATTTGGAGATTTCTTGGTTGCATTTCATGTAACTATTTTGTCAGTGTTGTGATAGCTTGTAATTCAATAAGCAACCCATTCAGTCAAAAAACACAATAACCACCCTGTTCAGTTGTAGATGTGTTTGGATCAACCATTGCGTCTCCCTGCCTGTGCTCATTATTAGGCTTTTGTACCACAATCAACAATCCAATCCTCTTCTTATTTCTGACATCTGTAACTACAGTTTACCCATGAACTACCAATCCACTATTTCATCTGTAGTAGTTAATATTTGCAGTGTGTGACGTGGTTGTAAAGTATGTTTAATCTCTTAGGACTAATGATTGGAGAACGCCTTGCAAAAGGATTGGTACCAGCAGTGGAGGGTTACACATAGTGTATTTCGGTTCAATTCAGTTTTATTTATATAACTCCAAATCACAACATGCAGTCACCTTAAGCCCTTTTATATTCTAAGGTAAAGACTCTACAGTCAATCAGTCTTTGAGGGTTAGGGTCTCCTTGTTTCCTAACATGTTGCATAGCATGTTGGATGATTGGCAGATGAGAGGGATTCGTAAGGTCACCTGTTATGCAGACCTGAGGCATAGAACCCATTTTCATGTCCAGACATGCGTGCTGATACTCCACTCTAATGTGTGCTAGTGACAGACGAGTGGTTTGTTAATGTAGAGAGAGTGTGGTTTCTGACCCAGATCACACCCTGGAGCACATAAGAGTTCGTCAGAAATCAGTCAGTTACACTTTTCTTTTTCTAAACCGTGGTGCAGATATGAATGCATTAACATGATTCATTATCAGACATATCAGGGGTTTTGTTTTAAGACCCTTAATCTTAGATGTTTTCAAAACAAGATTTCGCAGTTCTCGTTTTTGCCCTTAAACACCTTAAATCCAACACAGCACATTCATGAAGAGTTAGCTATGTATTGACGTCCCTCTGGGAACTCTGAATGTAGTGGTTTAATGTCTTTCTTAAAGGCCTCTAAATATCCTAAACCTGACCCACAAGTTCCATTTGCTCAAATATATTACATGGCATCAGTAGGCTTTGACAATCCCTGACACATGCAGGTTTCAACAGAGCACAGGTATCTTATTCATCCCAACAGATCTTCTTTGAGCCCTACTTAGGCAGAAAACGGATTAACGATATTAGTTGTGCTGTGCTGAGATGCAGCCTAAATGCAGAATTGCAAAAGTATTAGTGAGGATTCACGGGTGAAAAATAATAATCGCTGAGTGTAAATATTTTAAAATTTTGAAAAGAAATCAATAAATCAGTTTTTGTAAATGTGTTTACAATAATCTTAGGCTGGCTGAAGCGATGGACCATCTGCTTCTACCTTTCACTATTACCCAAACCAAAATCCCAACAATGTGGGAAATATCTCCGCTGCAATGCTCAGAGCTGAAAGTTAACCCATGCATGGTCTTTCACCAAGGGTCAACCTTTAGCTGTAAACTTAAATAGGTAAATTGTGTCTATAAAATTATAGCTTTTATGCAGCCTTGATTTTATGAACTGTGAGATGACCACAATGAGTAATACAGAGCGAAGCCTTGAATTCACAGTGTAGTACATTTGAAAAGGGGACTACATAGGCTGTATTTTGTTTAAATATGTGAATGAATGTCACATAGTCTATGCTATATAAAGTTCTCAAGTCACAATGCACTGGAAACGTATTGTAGCTTCCTAACACTGCTTAAAGGCATAACCAGCAACACAGCACAAAGTCCACTGCATGAAGTGTATTAGTTCCAAAATAATGCCTCTAATAAGTTGAGGTTTTGTTTTTTTTTGGTGTAATCTTTTTTTTTCTTTTTTTCCCCCACATGACTGTCAAGTTTTTTCTGTGTAAACAACCAAAAAAAGCTTCAAAAGCCTTAAGTGTCATATTTATTATGTAGTGTATTAAATATATATCTAAATATCAGTTGTTAGTCAGCTGTGTTATATTGCACCACATATATTTTGCATGCTTCTTAATCCCTGCTTGTGTAATTTTTTTTTCTATGCTTTGTTAGAAGTGACACGTAGATTTGTATAATTGCCATGACAACTTTAATTAATGTGTTCATTCAAAGAGGAAGCCAACATGTTCAGTTAGATTAGTGAAATGGCTTTATAACAGTTGATCCAATGTCTGTAGTTCCTTTTGTTGCAGAATTATAAGCTTTTAAACATGTACCATGTTCTAGGTTTCAAAGGTCAGAATTTCAAATCATAAAGAGGCTCCCATACATGTGTTACGCAGGGAATACAACAGGATTGACTGCACTGAGTTCCAGATCCAACAAGGCTGCCAGAGTTCATTGAACCCACTCAGGACAGTGGTTCCAGTTACACCAGATGCTAGTCTATTTTTTACAGATGCAACATCAAGCTGCATTCAGGAGTTCAGAAGACCAAGAAGTCAGAGACAGGAACAGCATAGAGAATTTGGTTATTTTTCAAAATAAAAGACCCTCTGCAGATTAAACACTTGGTTTCTGAAAAGCTCTAAGTGTACTTTGAAGTCAGCGCGAAAAACAGAAACAAGTTGCGTCAAAGACACGTCATCAGGATATGCTTTTTAGTTTAATTGGTGATGCTAAATTGGCCGCGCTCACTTTGTAGCATGAATGGCTGTCTGTATGTTAACCCTGCGATAGACAGGCAACCTGTCCAGAGTGCACCCAGCCTAACCCTCGCCCAATGAAATTTGGGATACGTGCCAGCCACCCTCCACGACCCTGATTTGAATAAACAGTTAAGAAAATGGATGAATGGATGGTTGTTTTAGTTCTCAGGTTTCCTACCATGCACATGCATTCCTAGCAATGTCAAAAAATAGATTTATTATCTCTAGCACTCGGGCGTAGTAAGGGCAGTGTCAGTAAGATTTTGACATTTTGTCACCTTAAAAGATGTGATTTTCTTTTTCATAAGCAATGTATTATGACAGAATTTCTCTTGTTTCCTATTTAAAATGACACTTGTTATTATTTATAATGTATTTTTTTTCTCCATGTATACCATTTGCAGTATCAATTACAACAACCTCCAAACTATTTCCTAGCCTTTTCTTTTCTGTCATCCATCTTCTCATATGACAGGATATCAGCAATACCATAAGTGCCAAGCTAGGGCTTGTAGAGGTATCCTCTTAAAATACACTCAGTCACTACAAATTCCTGACAGGGAGAAGTGAGATCATAACCCATTTACACATTCTCAGTAACACAGGGCAATGTGTTACCCATTATCCACCCAGCAGAATATGAATATAGCAGAGTTTAAATTTGAATATAGCGGCTATCAGGTTTCAGACAAACATGCCAATGTCGTGTTTCTCTTCGACCTTCTGTGCTATTTTCCCTCAAAGGTTATGATTGTCATCACTTTATTAAGTACTCCTTGCTAGTAACAGGTTGGACCCCTTTTTGCCTTCAGAACTGCCTGGACATGGGCAACAACAATACTCAGGTAGCCTGTGGCATTTAAATGATACTCAGTTAGTAACTGAGGGCACCAAAGATTGCCCAGAAAATAGCCCCCATACCAAAAGCAGCCTGAATTGTTGATACAAGGCAGCTTTGGTCAGTTTCTGACCCTACCATCTGAATTTCACAGCAGAAATGAAGATTCATCAGTCCACGCAAAGTTTTTCTAATATTCTGTTGTTCAATTTCTTGAGCCTGTGCTGTGAAACTTGTAGCCTCAATTTCCTGTTCTCTTATCTTACAAGAATGGTCTTCTGCTGCTCTGGCCCATCTGCTTCAAGTTTCAACCTATCGTGTCTTCACAGATGCTCTTCTGCATTTCTCGGTTGGAGTGAGTGGTTATTTGAGTTACAGTGCTTTCTTGTTAGCTCAAAGAAGTCAGGCCATTCTCCTCTGACCTTTGCCATTAACTGCAGCTCATTGGATATTTTCTTCTTTTTGGATGGTTTGAATTTCAACAGGTTGTTGCCATGTGATTGGCTGCTTAAGTATTTGTGTTAACAAGCTGTTGAGCAGGTGTACCTAAGTGGCTTGTGAGTTTATTAAGACTCAAAAAAGGAGAAAGTAGAGGCTGAAGTGCTGCTTTTGTAATAAAAGGCACAAAAGGGAACAAAAACAGAACTAAGCAAAACTAAGATGTGATATTTGCAGAGAATTTCTGGTACATTTTTCTAAGGCTAACTTAGAAGAATTTTCTTTTTTTTCTAACTTGACAGTTCTCTGCAGGCAGTATTCTAGGTTCAATGGAAGAAAAATATCTAGCAAATCTAGAAGATATTATATAGCAACATTTTAGGTAAATCAGATTATTCACAAAATAAAAATGATAAAAAGCTACAATCATAGGGCCAAAACCCTGTGATGACAGTACATAATGCATATTTTTCAGCATCATGTCAGCAAATTTATGTAAATCAGTTTCTTGGCTAATTTACTTTACATTTAAAATGACCTATAAGACCAGAAATTAGTTGTATCACACAAATAAACTACAATTTTAATAATTTCGATATCATACGTCCATTGTATTGAACTTAGCTCCATTATATAATTCCGTAGCACCTTCTCATCTGTAACATGTTTACGGCCCTGCGGCAAACACACAGTGCATGCCGATGGGCCTTTGATCCGCCTCCCCTTCTGGGCCTCCTCCAAAGGGTGAGCTCCTTCAGGCTCATTCAGCCTGGCTACATCTATCTGGATGCCCTCCAGGTGTGATGTCAACTGGAACTCTTATTCACTGCATCTATATGTCAATATCTCACTTCAGGTAAGCTATAGCATTTGTGTGGCCCTCTCATGTACAGCTGAAAGCATCCATGAGGCCTGGTGCACTGCAGGTCAAGTTTTGTCTACCTCTGTAGGCCCCCAGTCCTAAGGAATGCCAGTGGCTGCCAGCTCCAGACAGCTTTTCAGATTTTAACTTGCAGTAATTCACTCCAAAGGCAGATGAGCCCTGATATCTGTGCCATATGCTACACAGTGGAAAGTGCATGCTCAGGCATTTAACCCTGCTGTTATTAGGGTTTGGCTATTTGCCTAAAGCATCTCTTAATGATCATGACATGTGTAAGATGTATTAAGCTGTGTTGATAGATTGTTGCACAAACTATCTGCCAAGTGGTATAAGGCAGTAGATGTAAAAGTTTACTGCACTGTAGCACCATGAAAGCTCTGAAAATATGCAGTGATTTATATCACGTAGAGCCATTTGTGTCTGTTTATATCTATATATATGTGTGTGTGTTTGAATATTTCCTCATATCTGACAGTGTGATCCAGGGGGTAAAGGACAGTTAAATATTGTGTTGACTTTACTCTCTGCTATACTCTTGTCGTGAGTCTCAGTGAGAGGAGGTTGGCTTGACTCTCTTGTTTTGGATAATTGTACACTGCCGAGGTCTGTGGTCCCCTTCTCTGTCTCCCTGTGGCCTAGGCTGCAAGAGCCATATTTAGGTTGCATGTCCTCTTCATCCTATCCTGTCTCATCCCCATCCTGTCTGACACACCCCCAGAGTGCAGTAGGGGGCAGATAAGAGACAGCAAGTCATCCAAAGGCGAGACTGTAGGTACATTAGAAAACTCTCCTGGGTTATTACAAGATTTGAGCGGAGTTCTCAGGAGTGTTCAAAATTTTGTTTTGGATGTGTTTTGCCAACATAAAGTTGTTTGCCTACATAAATGTTTTTTAGGGAATTTATGCAACCAAAAATATTCTAAACCATGCTCTAGCTGTACTAGCGGTATTTTATTTTTGCAGGTTGTGCTTGGCTTTTCTGCAGTATTGCGGTGTGTTTATGGCACTTTAGATGGTGCAACTATAGCCTCCTCTTATATTTGTTTAAAATTACCATTAATTACATGTCTTCTTAAGGAGTTAATGTAAGTCTCACATGTCCCCAGAAAGACTTTCAAGTTTCAGTTCAAAATATGGCACAGATTGCTTATTCTAGCATGCCTGTATATCCCTGGTTTTTAGTCCTGTTCCAAATGGGCTGTTTCATTTTCTGAACCTTTAAATAAAATTAGCTTCTGCTGCCAGTGCGCCTTACCGGAAGTGTGGTGTTCCTTTTATGCTGTTGCCATGATTACTCCAGCAAAAACAAGGCAAAAGAACGTGGGTTACATACGTAACCCCAGATTATAGTATAGGAGTAACCCTTTAAGAGCTGTTGGCTAGCAACACAACCTGTATTTTAACCGTAAATGTTGAAATGGTAATTGGACAAAAAAAAAGAGAGAAATCTGCAGAAGCAGCTTCTTTATATAGTCAACAATTATTTCATGCAATGGCATTACTATTTCTATTATTACTTGCATCATTTATATTTATTTTCACAAGCGTGCCATCAGGAAATACTAACAAAAAATAAATGAGTTTAGGAGTCCACTATAGCACTTCAGGAGACATGAAAACTCAGAAACCCAGTTTTGTTTTTTGGGTTTTGTTATTGGACTTCTGTGCAAATCACAGTTTGTCCATAACGAACACCATGTTTGAACATAAGGATGTCCATAAGTGCACGTGGCGCCAGGACACTCTAGGTCGCAGGTCGATTTTTTTGTAATCGCATCAGCAGATCTGCGGTCATATGTTCTGTACACTCGGGCTAAGAGAGGAGCCCAGCTGTCAACTGATCACCAACTGGTGGTGAGTTGGATCAGGTAGCAGGGGAGGATGCTGGACAGATCAGGCACACCTGAACGTATCGTGAGGGTGTGCTGGGAATGCCTGGCAGAAGCCCCAGTCCGTGAGATCTTCAACTCCCACCTCCGGCAGAACTTTGACAGCATTCCAAGGGAGGCTGAGGATATTGAGTCAGACTGGACCATGTTCCGCACCTCTATTGTTGAAACTGCCACTCAGAGCTGTGGCTGCAAGGTGGTTGGTGCCTGTCGTGTAAACACAGAGTGTAGTATAAACAGAGTAAAAAAGGTGAATAAAAAGAAACAGTGCATTATGGGACCCAGCCCCAGCAGTCTGAGAGTGAAGTTCTATTGGGGTGATATGGTACTATGAGGTCTTTAAGATAAGATGGGGCCTGGTTATTCAAAGCCTTGTATGTGAGGAGAAAGATTTTAAACTCTATTCTAGATTTAATGGGAGAAATATGTTCTCTCTTTCTAGTCCCTGTCAGTACTCTAACTGCAGCATTTTGTATCAGCTGAAGGCTTTTCAGGGAGCTTTTAGGACAGCCTGATAATAATGAATTACAATAGTCCAGCCTAGAAGTAATAAATGCATGAATTAGCTTCTCAGCATCAGTCTGAGAAAGGATGTTTCTAATTTTGGCAATATTTCTAGTGGCTGGAAAGTGAGTAGTGTATGTAGTACAGTTGACCATTGTCATTTATTGACCATTCCTGTTATTTATCAAGTAAATAACTTTATTATAATTGTTTATTATAGTTTCTAGTTAGCACACAGTGTGCAATAGTGGCACAAATCCTAATCAGAAGGAGCAGCTTGAGGCGACTGTTGTGAAATGGTGCTATATAAATAAAACTGAATTGAACTGAACCAGACTTTTTATTACTAGTGGCAGACTGCAGGTATTGTGTGCATGTTTCAAGCATGCTGTAAAGGCCCGAGGATTCCCGTCAGACATCAACACACTGCTTGTGTTTCTGTGGTTGTGCGGCCCTTCAGCAGAGCTTCATTACAGGTTCAATAAAGAAGAAAAAACACATCTGGATTCTCTGTTATTTAATTCAGAGTCCCACAACAAGGAGAGCACAGAGAGACAACGTTGCTGTTTAATCCTGGCTTTTAGTCAGGAGGTGTCCCAGTGTGTGTGTGTGTGTGTGTGCGTCCCTGCTTAGGTGCAGTACATAATCACAAGAGCTCGACTTGAAATGACAAAAATGCCTGGAACCACATTTAGATGTACAGATGAAAAACTCTTCTTCATCATCGTGTGCGGTGCTGTGGTTCAGTCCTGTGAAGTATTGGTGTGAGTTGAGCGTCTGTTACTGATGACAGCTGCAGTGAGTCTGTAATCATATCAGGTGTGGGGCAGCAGACTGTGTAATGATGGAGAGCTGCAGTTTGTCTCTCCCTGATCCCAGTGTTCAGATTTTGATCAGCAGTGTAAATAACTGCGCTCCAACAAATCAGAGCTGAAGAATGAGGAAGAGGAGCGGCTGTAAATCACAGCCTACACACACAAATGAACCCCTCACACCCCAACATGAAATCAAATATGCAATAAATGTGGAAAGCAGTGGTGTGGGCCGAGGTTTCCTGCTGAACTCACACGTGGAGCCTGTGGCAGCTGATGGTCCAATTCAGTCAGTGCGAGGGTGTGGAAGCTCCTCCTGCTCAGCACATGCACCAATGATTTTGGATGTGAAGCCACAGCACTGAGTCACAGTCGTCACTGACGCCTCGCTGATGTCAGCTCAGCTCTGATTCAGTGCTCAAAGGCTATCTGAACACAGCGAGAACCAAAGAACTGAACTAAAAGCAGGAGTTCCAGCTGAACATCAGGTAAAGGTGTGTTTCAGGGTCATGAAGCCAGCACCCTAAAAGGCTCCTTCCTCCAGGCTCCAAAACAGCATTCTGTAATTGGATCCAGTATCTGCATACGCATGCAAAATATATCTACTGAACAGCGGACTAAAAATGAAATCAATCAACCAATCAAGCCCAATCCTCCAGAGGAGCAGCCCTGGAGTCTGAGCAGTGACGTGAGCACTTTGCTTTGAGGAGAGAGGAGTGATGAAGACGACAGACCTTAGATCACATCGGAGCTGAGAGAACATCTGTCTGCTGAGAACGTGCAGTGGGGTCCTCCTCATTCACCTTCAGACCGTGTACACGTTCCTTCACACAGCACCTGCTCACATATTACAGTGTAGCAGTAATTAGGAAATACCTGTTATTCCCTCAGGTAACAGCTTGTGGAGGCATTTGACTATTAGCCCGAGTGGATCTCCCAGTGGCGCCGGGCACAGCAGGAACCTCCACACATCCCAAAATAACTGTGGACACAGCAAAGAGCGTGCATTTTTCTGGATGCCACAAATACTAGACCTAAGAGGATTTCTCCTCCATGCTCGGCGGGCCGTTGGAGAATCAGTTTACTCTGCATTGATTTAGGACGAGCGGCCGGTGCAGCTCGCAGATAAAAAACTTTTGGGAGCTGGCATTCTCTGCAGCGGATCTCAGCCTGCTTATCGCACAAGTACCACATTGCAGGTGTGAACAACAGCTTCTCAGAAGCATACACCCAAGTCAACAACTGAATCATTACACCAACAAATGAGCTGTTCAGCTGGCCTCTGTGCACACGGCAGCTCCTGCAGTTCATTACTGACACCAAACACAGCGTCAAAACACACATTTAAAGGAAGCCTTAAATGAGCCTTATTAGCAGGACCAGCAGGTGGGCTTACATAATCACACTGGGGAAGCACGTGTGTGTGTGTGTGTGTGTGTCTATGTTTCAATATTCAATAGCAAAACAATACTTAATGTTTCCCAGAAGGAAAAATTTGTTTGAAAAGCAACCTGTGCTGTTTTTAAAGTCTGAGCAGGATCCAGGTTATTGTGATGAGTCCAAACTGCAGCTTTTCCACGTATGTTCGCCCAGTTTGTCAGCGTGTGTTAATCTGTTCAAAGCTTTCAGGTAACAATTCAAATTTACTGATGAACCTTTTTGTGATGATGAAGACACTCAAATTAATTTCATACATTTAAATAAGTCACATTTATTTACAGAAATGCACACAGACTGTATGTGAAAGATGGACTTAGCCCACGGGTGCACCCCTGAGGGTTTAAATTGACCCTCACCGGCGTCACCCCGGACCCGTGGGTGATGTCATGGTGGCGACACCACCCCTTTCATGCAGTCTGTGGATGTGCAGTCCCAGTTCTTGCTGTGTGTGTCTGTAATCGCTGCCTCGCTGTGTGCACATTATATAAATCTGTTCCAGTGAAGCAGCTGCTCGTACGTCACACCGTCTGGAGGGAGAGCGGCTCTCACGGACCGCTCCAGTCGGCCGGAAACGGGAGAATTGGCTCCGTTTCCTGAAGCTGAAGGAACTCAAACGGTAACCCAGCAGCAGTCAACCCTACAAGAAACATCCAGCACTTCAAAGATGACACTCCCGCGTGTCCGGAGGGAGCGCCAGCCATCCATGACGGCAGCATGAACTTCCCAAGAAGCGGATAATGGATATCTGATATTTTCTGCACTGCTTCAAGTCAGGAGAAATTAAATGCTTCCTTGGAAAATTGGTGAAAAGTCCATGTTGACACGCGGGCCCTTCATCACATTCAGCTGCTGCCGTATGGAGGACACCTGTGTGATCGACGCTCACGATCCACGCACACTTCATGCTTCAAACATCCACTGAGAGCGCATCCATTTCAGTCCTCATTTATAATCTGAAACCACATACACAATATTTATTGTCCATAAATGATGCTCAAGCGTCACATGCTGTTTCCACGAGGGGCTGTGCCACTCAGCTCATCCACGCCTCCCTCTTGAGGAAGCTCACAGCATCGGCGAAACCTTCCTCACAGCAAGAGCGCAGGGCGCTGGTGGGTGGAGGGAACAGAGCCTGGTTCAGACGTTTGATGTTGTCCACGGAAAACTGAGGAAACCAACGGAAACACCACATTTACATCACATCTTCAAGGAGGCAGTGACAGAAATACATGCACATCAGTGTTTCTGGCTCAGGTCCCTTCATCCAAAGTACTAAGAAGTGTGTCTTTCTCTGCACTCCCGTGTGTGCAGACACATGGGAGTGGGTCTCACAGCTGAATGGGCTTCACTGTGTGCTGGAAGCAGGATGAAGTCCGAGACCTCATCTTCTAATGGGATCACATGCCATTTATTTATAGGCAGTAGCATCTGTCAAGTACCTCTCCCAACATGTGTTCCAGCTCCACTCCTACACTACAGCACAACAGGACTCTGAGAAAAACGGAAGAATTACATCATGAATGTCATTTCTCACATTTTGTTTTCCAACATCAGACCGGGAATGTTTGGATAAGACCTTTCATTCTGCTCAGTGGACCCTTTTCAGGCCATAAGCACTTTTCTACTCTTGACTCTTAAAACAAGCACATCTGGAATGTGAAACTCTAAACTAAATAACATCTCGAAGGTGGGGGTGTGAATTTGAACATCCTAGGTCACACTGTTAGAGTTTTCACAGAAAACGTGACCTCTGACCTTTACCTTCAGGTCAAGGTCGTCGAGATTCTTAGTAGATGCATCTATGGTGTGACTTTGAACATCCTAGCTCACACTGTTAGAGTTTTGGCGAAGGTTAAAGTTTTGGAGGAACAGACGCTGCCGATGCTGAGGACCCAACGCTGTGGCAATAACTCAAGTTTCTCTTTGAAACAGTCGAGCTAAAAATGATGCAGCAGCTGGAACATTCAACCAAGTTTCACTGCAGCAGCTCTAAATGGTCCTCAGTAGTTTGTGTGGCCCCCACGTGGCTCCTGATGAGGTGGTGTCCTGGAGGACCTCCTCCCAGATCTGGACCAGGGCATCACTGAGCGTGGGGCCAGCAGTGTTGATTTTGACAGCAAACTATCAGTTATTATCATCGGTTTGCATCCAAATGTCACATTTGACCTCTGACCTCATGTTTACGTTTCACATCTGCCTTCTTTCATGTGTTGTAGCTTTAGAGAAAGAACGAGCGGCCTGGGCGGCGCAGGTTTGAGTCCCGGCCTGTTGCCCGCATGTCTTCCCCTTTATCTTCCCCCATTTCCTGTCTCCCTCCACTGTAAAAAAAAAAAAGCCACTGTGGCCAAAAATGCAGACAAAAGGACAGAGAAACAAAATGAATCGGGTGCTGCAGTTCTCACCATTATGCTCATGTTGGCCAGTCCGAGTTGGGTGTTGAGGCTCCCCCTGTGGATGGGACACACATCCTGCAGTCCAGCAAAGGGTGACACTGTGATGGTTCGCCCCACAGGCAGGATGGGCAGGCTGTCAGTGAATCCTCCATCAATCCATTTCTAATGAAAACAAAGCCAGAGGCAGAGAGTGTGAAGGCTGCCGGTGCTCCACAGAACCAGCAAAGCAGCCTTTAGACCTTCTTCACTGTTTGCTTTCAGGGAAACTAAGTGCATAAAGGCTCTTGTCATTAAACGCAAAGCTGAACTAGGCCTTAACAGCAGAGATGTGTGCGACTCAAATGCTCGATGCAGTCAGATCAGACGAGCCTGCCAGCTCCCAAAGGCATGTGATGTCAGCTGCATGCATGTGAGAGGAGCACAGGCCTGCTGAATTCACAGCGTCACGTGTGCTGCCTGCAGCTGAAGCAGTAAGAGCACATCTGAAGTGGACCTGCTCTATGTGCGCTCTGATTGAAGGGGCAGCTTCAGATAATGGCTCAGCCTGTCACCATCAACTCATGCGTGAAAGTGGCTAAAGACACATTCACATATTTTCTTCACACGTTTTGGCTTCTCGTAGGAAAATCTGAGGTATTACTCACAACACTGACTTTTTATGCCCGCATGTTAAATATAAAGCCTGTTTAAAGGCTGGATGAAGCAGTCATTAAAGCCCGGGAGCATCTGCTGTTTGTCTTCAGGAGGTGCAGCTGACATTTATTCCCGCAGTGCACACAAGTATTTATCAGCTCCAGACTCTCTGATGCCATCAGTCACTTCAATAATGTGCACCTTTGTATTTTTACTGCATTAGTCACATCAACAGGAACCTGGAGGGCAGCCGTTATTAATCTCAGTGTTGAGTTACACACAAGAGAAGCTTTTACCTTTCCTCTGAACTCCACTGGTCTGAGTCCAGCATAGACCGGCACAAAGCTGCTGGCTAACAGAACCTGGACAGGAGAGAAGAGAGTCAGCCAGTACCCACCAAAGTCACATGAGGGAGTGGCACTGCAGTGGGAGGGGGCTGTCACGGCAGGAGTTTACTGTGACTGTAAAGACGAAGGCACGTTACAGCGTGTAGCCGTTCATCACAAAGACTTTGATAATGTCATTTTTAGGTCATAGCAGTAAACAAACACACACTAAACTGCAGACTGGAGAACAACAAGGATGTAAAACAGTCATAAACATTTATGACTGCGTTTGAAAGAGTATGGAGAGGGGGTGCACCTTTACGAGCTCCTCCCTGGAGGTAAACGTGGATATGATGTGGTTCTTGCCACTTTCTGAGTGCGTTACGGACACGTGGAGGCGGCCCGTGGCCAGGCTGTGAGCCTCTCTGGGCAGAATCTCTTCTATCCCCTCCCTGGGGAAAAGCCACACACAGATGTTCATTAGTCAGAGCTTCGATGATAACAACATCTCCACATGGCATCATAAACACTGTTTTGTTCTGTAATGGCAACATGTGATTATTAATCAAGCTGTTAGATAAATTCCGAATGACTGAAGCATACTAATGAAGGATGCAGAAGTAAATGTTACTGTCGGTTCTCTATGCAGCCCTCATGTTCTCAGTGTGCTGACAGGTACTTTGATACTTCATATTCTACACAAGCAAATGTCATGTGACATCAACCATCAGCAGCAGGTCGCCCTCCCTCTCGTTCCCTCCTTCTTTCCCGTTTTCCACTCTGTGTTCACACACCGGGTCAGCAGCAAATGAAACATCATCAAATATTATTATAATTTAGATTCACAAGCTTCACACACACACGCTGCAGGAGCATGCACACACATTTATGATACTCACACATTGAAATAGGAATCCTGGCTCAAGGTTAACAACTGAGTAGCTTCAGCTGGTATTCAGTGACAGAAGGTGTGTGTGTGTGTGTGTGTGTGTGTGCTGGAGACACACCACACACACCACCAAACCTAGCCCACATCGAGTTATGGGTCTCAGAATTTCACCTTGATGAGTTGAAATGTCGAGTTAGCTCTGTGACTCACCAAGCTCCATGAAAGAAGTCATTTCCTCGTTACTCAGAAGCCGATCACCCCAACACACGTGCACTGAAAGCCGGGCAGCAACTGTCGGTGTGCAGCAAACTTTTCATCAGGTTTTTGACCTTTGCCCTTCTAGCCAACAGGAGCTGCAGAACAGGACTCAATGTGTTCGTGTTGAGCTGTCAAACAGCCAATGCCTTCAGCCTCCTGCTTCCAGGTAACAAGGACCGTCCTGATTGGCGGGGCGAATATTTCCTGTCATGGATGGCACTCTTTTCCTTTTTCTCGAGGCGGAAACAAGCTTCCATACTCGACCGAACACCAGAACAAATCCGTGTTTTTAGCATTTCTTTGTGACTTTCTTCAGTCGTCTCTTACTGATGCTTCACTGTGATTCACAGAGGCTCATTCAGGATCAGCATCAGTGTTGCTCGACTGCACTGAAACTGAAACGTTTCTATTGACTGAAAAAAATCTAACTATTGTGTGAGCTTACAGAACTTCTCCTCCTTCAGCTGCCCTCTTTAGGGGTCACCACCTCTCAGC
This sequence comes from Bujurquina vittata, assembly GCA_015106715.1. NCBI lineage: Eukaryota > Metazoa > Chordata > Actinopteri > Cichliformes > Cichlidae > Bujurquina > Bujurquina vittata. The sequence continues at coordinate 38,480 of VUQK01021268.1, read as the reverse complement.
ACGCCCTCCTTCACTGCATCCAGGAATCTTCTCTGAGGTCTTCCTCTTTTGCTTTGCACTCACATCACCCCCCTCTCACCTCCATAGTTTTCACCTCCACCCCTGCACGAGCCAGGGGAGGGCCCCAAGACCCCAGGCGCCCAAGAGCTGCCCGACACGAATAGAGCCCCCCCCCCCTTCCGGGTGGGCAGCAATGACCAGCAGGGAGCAAACATGTCCCACAGGGGGTGAGGCACAGCAAACCCCAGACCCAGGACCAGCCATACATGCACGCACACACACACAACGGGACACACACATCCACTCATCAACCCATCTTCCAACATGTGAGCAAATGAGTGCCCCCAGAGCGCAGCCAGCCCCCCCTCCAGGGTCGGGTGTGGAAAACAGGAGAACACACACACACACACACACACTTCTGGAAGTTGAAATGTTGGGTGCACGTGTTGGAATATGTGAGTATATGAAGTGTAAAAAGTGAGTATGCCTGTATGAAAACTAGAGTGTTATTAAACTGAGGGGACAGCAACCTGATGAGCACCTGACTGTCAGTCAGCAGTGCTTACTAATACCCCCCCCCAACCCTCCATAGAATCTCCAGTTTTTATGCTGGTCACTAACCCCCAGCTGGTGGTAGCTGTGATTCATTTATTTATGGAGACCTCTTCTGAGTAATTACCGGAGCGTGAGCATGAAGTTGAATCCTGGCGTGAAAGCTCCAAACCGCTGCTGTCTCACACTCTCAGCAAAGCTGTAGGTGAAATCTTTGCAGTGCTGGAAGAAGGAAACAGACACTGTGATGGAATCACACACCTCATCAGTCTCACCTGGTATAAGGAGTTTATTCACACAGCTCTTTTTCTGGTTGATTGAGATTTGTTTCAGTACAACCTGCAGAGGAAAACATGGCCACTGAAACAGGGATTCTTCTTCTGTGCTGGATCTAAGCTGCAGGTCAGTAAGTGTAAAACCATTCTGTTCCCTCCTGTGCATTAATGCCAACTTCTTCTGCCGACATTTTTCACATGAACAGGAAGAGGATGGGTCAGCTTGGAGAGAGAAGCTCTACCGCCACCTAATGTTTTGGGGGTGGAATTGCAGAGCGATGGATGCTGAGCAACACCTAGTGTCACGTTTACATTCAGCTCAGTGACACTCTGTAAAAAAACAGTGTGCCTTTTAAAAAACATTTTACTAAATCAATTTTTGTAAATCCAGATTCCTGATTTTACACTTCAATAAGTCCTTCTGCATATATTAAGATCAGATGTGAGTTATAAATTCAGCTACTTTATATTATGAGGGTGCAGTGGGCGTTACACTGTGTCTTACTAGGACAGACAGTTCTTCTACTGGGAAGTCGAATCTGTGATGATGAGTCTGAAAATCCTTCACCCTGACACACTTTAATTCCATACACACGATTTTTAAACTGTCAGTACTACAGAAGCAGAAGATATGACTGAGAGAGTGAAATACTACTAAAGTTTCTCCCCCCATTTTGCTCAGGGACCTCCAAAACCTGCTCAAAGAGCCCAGAGGGCTCCACTCAGGCTACATGCCCGAGGACAGAATGAAGCGGCGAGTACTCGATACCTCTATCTTTTCAGGTGCTGTGATCATTACAGCAGCCACCAGAGCCCCGGCCGAAGCCCCTGCACAGGCCCTGAGGGAGCCCAGCAGCTTGTCTCCGTGCCGGAGGAAGGCCCCCGCTGCACCCAAGTGATAGATCCCCAGGAAACCGCATGCAGCAAAGGACAGGTTCAGGACTGTCATCCTCAGCACCTGCACAAACAAGAAGCCAGACCTCCTTCGTGTGATTACGGCACATTTGGTGCAACACACTGTATACATATACAAAATACCGGTACACACGTTATACAAGCTGCATTTAGCAACTTTGTGTAATTCATGTATGATTGTGCACTTTCTCCATATAAACGAGCAAGCCAGTGGAAACGCTCAGCATGTAAGATGTCACATAAAAACATTTTAAAAGTATCTTGTGAAAACACGTGTTCTTTTTGAAAACACGTGCTCTTTATGAAAACACGTGCTCTTTATGAAGCCAGTGCCAAAAACAACTTCTGATGTTTATATGTGCTTTTATGTGTGATATCTTTGCTTATATCAGTAAGCAGGATGCAGTCAACAGCATTTAAGAAGGGCTAATATGTAGAAATGAAGAAATGACCTGATTGCAAGCATCTTTATGACTCTGTGATATTGTATCTACATTATAATTAATCCAGTCCTTTTTGGCCACTTCAAATATCTTTATAGAGCTGTTATATTTGTAGGAGTTTCTGCTCCTGACCAGAGCTCTCAGGAAAAAGACATTTTTAACGCCAGTGAGCATATATATAAAAGTCAGATTGCAACAAAGTGACTGCAGCTTCTGCTTTATGGCAGGAGTGTTGTTTCTCACTCAAAGTGACTTCATATCATTCACAATAGATATGTTTGACACATTATAGACCCCAGAAGTCTTTTACAACAGCGTGCGCTTCCGCCGCACCGCGCATGCATATGTCACTTTGTTTCGGCTTTATTTTGAGCTGCGATCACGTACAAGGACAGAAACGCAAAGCTCGTTCAAAGCGCTTAAAAACGCAACAAGCGGTCAAAGAGAAGAGGAAAACGCTCCGTGTCTGATCCCGAACACTTACAGCTAACTCTGGGTTCAACGATAAAACACATAAACATTGCTATAAAAAGATTTTGTACCTTTTATCACACCGCGAGCCGTGCGGGAACTTCCTGCACACACCGGAAGTAAACAACGCTTCTTCTGCTCACGAATTCAAAATAAAAGCTCCACGGTGAATCCCTGAACTCTGTTCATTTAAAACAGTGAACAAATTAAATTAAGTAAAGTGTAACGCAGGAAGCCTCCATCCCCGTAACAACAAAGAGCAAACAAGGACAGGGTGATGGAGACACTGCCACATTGTTGCTAAATGTTTTGAACTGCAGCTTCTTCCCACGGACAGAAACGTGTCTGCTGGGTAGGAAGTCTGCGTGTGTCATCCTCAGTTCTGTGCAGCATCCCAGCTTTTAAGGTTGGAAAATCCTCAGACTGTTGACATGAAAGTTAATCTGAACTCTGAATGAATGAATCAGTAAATGTGAATAAACCTCGTCTGCATGCCAGTAGAAAAACTTTATAAATGAACAAGCGTATTGGAGGGCATAACTTTGGCTTTGGTTACTACAGTTTTTTTTTATGCCCCAGAACGTGTTAAAAACAGCACAGGGATCAGATTTCTCTGGTCAAGAGAGATTTTTATTTTTATGATTTTAGTGTGTTTCACATGCTGTCGTCACAGAATGATTTTAATAAAGCAATGCCAAGTGTTTTCCTTGGAGCTGATGATAAACAGCTTTTTCTTAAATGTAATCGATGATCAGCTCTAACAGTGGCAGTGTAATCATTGTTAGCTATTGATCACATTCCCCCACTCGGCTAACAAGGTCAACATTTCAACACTGGTTCATCCTTTGAGTTAGGTGCCTTTTTTAATACTTGAATAATTCATAAATCAGGGGATCAACAAACAAGAAACAGTCCTCTGAAAATGGTTAGGTACAAAAACTGCAGACTGGGAATGAGCAGCCAACGCCCAGAGACACCAAAGACTGGAGAATTGCTGCTCCAGACCACTTTAAAACAGAAGTGCAAGAAAATCTGTCTGGCTTAACATTTAAAAAAATGATGGGTGGTAGTATTGTTCACACATACACACACACACACACACACACACACACACAGTCAAAGCTTCCTGCAGCTTGCTGCACTCCACACCAACACCTTCTTTCTACACTCACTCCAGGCTGAAGAATTGTAGTATGTTATATAGTTGAATACTATAAACTGTTATCTAACAATGAGAAGGTGTGGAGGATTTTTTAAAAAAAATCTTTCTTTAAGCAAAAGGAGCAATAAAACATTATGAAACCACACTGAAATTATTGCACTAATGCTATGAATATAATTTGAGGTGATTCAAGAGAAAGTGTGCACAGAAAAGCATGAAATATTATGTTTATGTAAAAATGTGTAATTAATTACGCTGCACAGATTAAGCTGCAGGAAACACCACTGTGGGTTGCAGCAGGAACAGGAAGTGACATCACACCTCAGTGAAACGCCACATGGGAGCGCCACAAAGCTGCTGCTGGACAGCAGTTCTGGTTTTCATATAATGACCCAAATAATAAAACACCGTCGGGTTCATAATTAACTGTAGCTTGTCCTGGAGTGGATCTCTGCCCCTGAAGTACTTCAGTTAGCATTTATTTCCCTTGGACCTGCTGCAATCGGAATTCTCTGCATTTTGCTCTTTCCCTGCTTTCCTGGAATGTCAGCCCAAATTTTCCAGTCTTTTAGTATTGCTTAGAATTATGTATTGCCTAAAGTGGATTAGGTAGGTTACACATTGTGGAGAAAAGCAGAGCTGAACTCCATCAGAGGAGGAGATGATGTTAGTGGGCTGTCTGAATAATGTAGGGAGGATAATGCATTTTGTTTGGTGACGGACTAACAGCAGTGTTAATTTCAACTGAGAGACACACAATTAAAATTCACTATGGAAACACACACACACACACACACACACAGAACTGTGGAAAATTCCCTCAGATGCTTGGAACCACCTGCCAAGTAAAGACATGTGTACAAGTACCACTGAGCAGTTTTTAAGTCTCTTTCCTGGACCTCTCTCTCTCTCACCTTTCACCCTGTGACTATAACAGGGATACTGGATGTGGTTAAGATAGTAAGATGTTTTTATTCACAAAATCTATATTAATACATGCCACAGGAAATATGGCACAACAGCAGTTATCCTCATTTCTAAATCTAGAAGCATGATGTTGCGTGAGTGAACTACACTGTGGTAATAAGAGTACACAGAGCAACAGAGGTACATGAGTGTTTATGTACACATAATTAGCACACAGAATATTCACTTCCTCCTTTATAAAACTAGAAAGCACCACCACACGTATAACACACCAATCTTTGGTTTCTTGATTACCGCATGAAGACTGATGGAGACTGGAACAATCAAAGGAGTGTGACCAGTCCAGCCCAGGGCCCCTGATGACCTCAGCAAACAACATGGGAGAATAGATCTTTCAGACAACATGAAAAAGCTCCCCACTGCACAGAAGAACAAGGCTTCCTAAAGATGATGGAAAAAAGGATAAGACCAACACGGAGCTGAGCAGCCTGTCTGTCCTCTAAGACGGTGACTCCCCATCAACAACCTGGAAGTTAGCCTCAGTCTGCTACACACTGAAGAAGCAGCCTAAAATGAGAGTTTATGCAGGATGTATTTAATGGACAGAATTAACTGGTGCTGGCACATTGATTTATCTTTAAGGTTTCTCACACACATTAAGCAGATCAAATAAGGGTGGTTTCTGACTCCAGGCCACACTGAACGCTGTCCCAACAGGCCCAGTCTCACCCTGCAGAGAGGAGCAGGTGGCAGTCACTGCTGATATCAGTCCCTTTGGCACTGAAACAACAATATGGAGGAGCTCATCACACTTTACCACATGGGGGGTTATGTTTTTGGGAACAGTGTGTTACCTGCTGTTGCAATATGTGGGAGAGGTGGATCGATGAAAACCAGTCTGTGTGACCAACTTGGTTTTACAGCAGTTTTCAAGGAAAGGACTCAAAAGCCTCGCCACAGAGGCCTTTGAGTGGGATGAAAGTAAACTGGAGGGGTGGCATGGAGATTTTGAAGCACCCACCAAAGACCCCAGTTCTAATCTCATTCAAACTGATGAATCTGTCAATAATGCTGTGCGCTCACTGAGAATGTCTCTTGATAATGTAGTTCCAATAAAACAAAAGGTTTTGAGACCGAACACAGTTACACCCTCAAACAAGTACCGGTACGTGTTGATTCGAGTCCCTGAAGGCCTGGAGGATCAGTCTGAACCTATAAGGAAGTTCTGCGTCACACTCAAACTAGATATTATTGATTGAACAGAACAAGAATAATCCTAGATTGTAGCGAGGCTGACAAACAGCTACAGCTAAGTTGAACCCAGCATCCCTGTCACACTCAGCTTTTTAACAACAAAATCAACACAACTAGAGATAAACTAATTCAGGTTCTTCCCACTATTAACCTGAAGAAAGCTAAAGTTGTAAAAATAGAGGCCCATTTATTATGTTGGATTGTTTTACACCGGGAGACCGTGCCTGGATTACATCCATCATTATGCCCTCCGAACCGTCATGCTTCCTTCTTGATCCAGTCCCTACCAGACTCTTAATCAATAATCCATCCATCCATCCATCCACCCACCCATCCATCCATCCACCCACCCATCCATCCACCCATCCATCCATCCATCCACCCATCCATCCATCCATCCATCCATCCATCCATCCATCCACCCATCCATCCACCCATCCATCCACCCATCTTCTTCCACTTTGCCTTATCTGGAGCTGGGTCACCGACAACAACCTAA
>VUQK01021268.1:15978-31962 GCA_015106715.1 Bujurquina vittata | reverse complement strand
ATTCAAAGCCTTGTATGTGAGGAGAAAGATTTTAAACTCTATTCTAGATTTAATGGGAGAAATATGTTCTCTCTTTCTAGTCCCTGTCAGTACTCTAACTGCAGCATTTTGTATCAGCTGAAGGCTTTTCAGGGAGCTTTTAGGACAGCCTGATAATAATGAATAACAATAGTCCAACCTAGAAGTAATAAATGAATGAATTAGCTTCTCAGCATCAATTTTAGAATGTTTCTAATTTTAGAGATATTGCGCGAATGCAAAAAAAGTGGTCCTTCATATTTGTTTAGTGTGTGCATTGACGGATATATCCTGGTCAAAAATTGCTCCGAAAATAACTCCAAGAGTTACTGGAGGCCAAGGTGGTTGGCCACTATGTTTCTAAGATTTCTGGGGCCGAGCACAAGAACTTCAATTTTATCTGAATTTAGAAGCAGGAATATAGAGGTCATCCAGGCCTTTATGTCTTTAAGACATTCCTACAGTTTAGCTAATTGATGTCATCTGGCTTCATGGATAGATAAAGCTGAGTGTCATCTGCATGACAATGAAAATTGCTTTCTAATCATACTGCCTAAGGGAAGCATGTATAATGTAAATAAAATTGGTCATAGCACAGAACCCTTTGGAACTCCATAGTTAACCTTAGTGTGTGAAGAAGACTCCCCATTTATATGAACAAATTGGAGTCTATTACATAAATAGGATTCAAACCACTGCAGTGCAGTACCTTTAATACATATGGCATGCTCTAAATCTCTGTAATAAAACGTTATGATGAACAGTTTTAAAAGCTGCACTGAAGTCCAACAGGACAAGCACAGAGATGAGTCCACTGTCAGAGGCTGTAAGAAGATCATTTGGAACCTTCACTAATGCTGTTTCTATACTTTGATCAATTCTTAAACCTGACTGAAACTCTTCAAATAAACCGTTCCTCTGCAGATGATCAGCTGTTTTACTACTCTTTCAAGAATTTTTGAGAGAAAATGAAGCTTGGAGATTAGCCTATAATTAGCTAAGACAGCTGGGTCAAGTGATGGCTTTTTAAGTAGCAGTTTAATTACAGCCACCTTGAAGGCCTGTGGTGCATAGCCAACTAATAAAGAAAGATTGACCATTTTTAAGATTGAAGCATCAATCAATGGAAAGACTTCTTTAAGCAGTCTAGTTTCTTCAATATCTGGTCTTAGTTTCCACAATATCTGTTTGTTCCTCAACATCGCTCTGGCCTGGCATCTGAGGTTAAAGCTTACAATTAGCTATATTAGCAGCTCAGCATACTCACAACAACATGACAAACATGACATTTACCATAATCTGCTGTTGTCTGAGACATTTTAGAGTGAAAGTTAGCAGCGGTATCTAGATATATGTCTCCTCAACAACAGAAAAAAAAGAGCTCTAAGAGCCCTAAAACCTATTCAATCAAAATAGGTAATATTTGTTTTTATTAAATTGTCCTAATAAGTCTTGGCTATTAGAGAACAAAGAAAATACTCATTCTAATAGGCATGTTTCAAACATGTTTTTCAAAAAAGTCATTTTTGCCTTTCTCTAAAACAGTGCCTTAGGGTAGGGTTTGGATTCAGTTTATCACCCATGATGACTTAGACCTGAGTGTTAAAATAATAAGCTTTTATTACTCACTGTGTGGAAGAGGCTGCTAATCATGATAATCGCCTAATGTATTTGCACTAGTCTCCTTCTCAGTGCCAGAGCCATTAGGCTACATCCTCCTTTCTCACTGTAGTCTTCTTCACACATAACTGCATGTGCAGTGGCGCTAACAAGACAGGTGAAGTTGAACAGTACACAATTAACACAATTGAAGACAACATACAATAAAAGTTTCCCAACAAATGTTAAACCAAACAAAATGAGAGTGATAGCCAGGGAGCGCAAGAGAGGCCATCACCATCAACTGATTTCAGTCATGTCAGCTCACTTAAACACAGTTCACTGTTGTGTAAAACTATATATATATATATATATATATACATAAAGAAAAGTTGTTGTCAAAATCATGTAATAGTTCTTTCTTTATACGTATAAGAAAGATTCTAAGATTTTAATAGTGAACATGATTAATGAACAGTATTGCATTTCATCAGCTTGTCTCTTAGCAGTGTGTACTGAAGATTCATGGAAGCTGGATCTGTCTGTGACTTTGATGAAAACCTTCAGGATATGTAGTATATCTTTCCAAAAGAACAGCATTTTAGCTTAAAGGGGACTACTTGGAGGAGGACTTGGTAACATTTTTTTTTTATTATTTATTGTTTACGTCCTTTATTTCAGTCTCTTTATGCCACTAGTGATGGGAAGTCAAACTGTTGGTGGCGTGACTGAAATCAAAATATATATGTTTAACCATGTAGGGTTGATGCTGTAGTGGGGTCATGTGTTTCTCTCAAGCCGATACCTGCATCAGCTCGCATACCTGTCTCCTGCGGCAAATAGAAGTAGGAGCAGGTGTTGTAGCAAGCAAAGCCATATGGAAGAACTTTTTGATTTCTCTGGCTCATTCTCTCTTTTTCTTTTCTTCCACTCAACTTGTCCTTCATTTTTACATATGCACCTCTACGCAAACATTTCTTCACCGTCTCTTTGCCTTTCAGTTTAGTCATCTAGTGAAGAATTTATGACTGCCGGGCTTAGATTCCAGTCATTATCTCCTGAAATCACCCATGTAACCAGATGCATGTTTTTCTTTTTTGTTTTTTTTTAGCTAGACAGCTATATTTTCTTTTTTGTCTACCTATACCTCTTCTCTACCTATAGACTGTTCATTCATCATTGATCACCATTCATCATTCTGTCTATTCTTCTTTACCTCTCTCAGAGGTATATGTTGACCTGGTTTTGCAGAGTTTTGTGGGAATGCCTATCTTACAGTGTTGTACCTATATGACCTTTTTATCAATAGAAACACCTACCTGTTGTTTTTGATAATAAGACTGTGAAGTATGACAGCTCAGCTGTTCATAAAATAATGTGAGAGATTTAAGATCTTGATATTATTTAGGTTTTTGGTGAAAAGCCATGGGGTACAATTAAAAGTTGGAAGGTAATCCTTCTGTAAATGACCCAAAAATGTCATAAATTTTAAAAAAAACTCCGTAAAATTTCAAATCTGATTGTTGGATGATTCATTTTCCATGATTTCACTTCACTTAGACACTTTAAAAAAAATTATTTCTGCCCTCTGTCATTATACAGCAAACCTTACTGGTGATGACTAACTGATTCTAGTAATCCTGGATGTTTCCAAACCTCATCAATGAAATAAAACCCACTGTTTCCTTGTGTTCCAATCACAGCTGTCATCCTTTATGTTCCTTATTTTGCCCCTGTAAATGATCATAAGCTCTAGCCTTAACTGGAATTGCAATGCAGAATTTCCAGTCAAGCTTTCATCATACTATTACAATAATATGGGATTCCAGTAAATCATGCTCCACGTCCAGATAATGAAAATTTTCAGGTTTGGGTCACTCCTAAATCAGTAAAAGTTTTTTGAACAGCAGCCAACCAAAAACTGCTGATCTACTGGGATTTTCCTGCACAGCTATCTTGAACAGAGAAAGGTCTGAAAAAGAGAAAATATCCAATGAGCTGCAGTTCTCTGAGCACAACTGCCCTGTTGATGCCAGAGGTCAGAGGAGAATGGCCAGACTGCTTCAAGCTGTTAGGAAGACAACAATAACTCAAATATCCACTCATTATAGGTATACAGAAGAGCATCTCCAAATGCACATGTCAACCTTTGAAGCAGATGTGCTACAGCAGAAGACCATACCGGGTGCAAAAAACTTAAAAACTCTGTAAACTTTGGCTACAGTTCACTCAGGCTCACCAAAACTACACAATATAATAGTAGACTGGGAAGACTGGGAAAATATTGCCTGGTCTGATGAGTCTCAATTTTAACTGCTGAGACATTTGGCTGGTAGATGCTGGTCAGATTTTGGTGTAAACAACATGAAAGTATGGCTCTGTCCTGCCTTGTATCAACAGTGCAGGTTCCTGGTGGTGGTGCTGTAATGAAGTGTGACAATGTTTAAACATCACTTTATCACCACAGTGTACCCGTCTCCTAATGGCTGCAACAGGAGAATGCACCATGTCACAAAGTTCATCTTAAACTGGTTTCTTAAATATGACAGAGTTCACTGTATGCAAATGACTTAGATCTCAATCTACAGTACCAAATTAGGTCAGTAAGTAAGGAGAGTAAGAAAGTCAGTAAAGTTTATTTATATAGCACTTTGTTTATAGCACTTTTCAAAGTGCTTTACAACATGAAACAAGATACAACAATTAAACCAGTAGAAATGGATATATCCAAATAAAAGCAAGCCTGCATAGGTGGACTTTAAGCTTTATTTTAATGGTATCAACAGTGTTCACAGAGGTCCAATAGAAGCAAATTCCGCAACTTGGAAGCCACAGCTTTAAAACCGCAATCTCCTTTTTCCCTTAACCTGGACTGAGGTACCACCAACAAGTATTGATCAGCTGACTTCAAAGACCTAGCAGTTACATATAGAAATTCAGTAAAATAGGGAGGCATCTGACCATCACACTGAAAATGATCAACAAAATCTTAAATAGAACTGTAAACTTTATGGGGAGCCACTGTAAAGAGGACGGTGGTGTCACGTGGGACCTTTTTAAGGAGCAGATAAGAAGCTTTGCAGGTGCATTCTGGACTGATAGCATCATTGATATGCAGCAACTTCATGATGCTATCATGTCAATATGGATTAAAATCTAAACATACCTAATAAAGAGGCCAGATAGTACATATTGAACAAAAAAAACCTAGGTATGCTAGTGTCAGCTGTTTGGATCAATATGATTTTGTCCTTGTAAAATAATATTCACATGACCCCAAAGTTTTTAGTTAGAAATCAACCTTTGTAAACATCTTACTATAATGATTGGAGTGTATAGATGTGTGTTTGTTTATTCCTTCTCTCCTTCTAGATGAGTAGACCAATCTTGATGAAGCTTTGCATAAACATTGCCTAGGGAACTGTGAGTCCCAACATCTGTATGGCGTATAAAAATATCTATTCTACATATATTTTATATAAATCCCATAATCGCATATTTGTACATTTGACAGTTCAGACATGCACCAAATGGAATGTCATAATACAGAATGGTGTGTCACAATATAATGCATCACACTATAGTGATCATTGTCTATGCATGTGTGTTTGTATGTTCCCTGTCTCCTGTGCATAGTGCAGGGGTTTGCTAGTTTAATTAATATTAAATAATTAATAATAAAATAAAATAAATCACGTGGAAACATATTTATTTGTAAATAAACACGCTGTTCTGTGAATACACTCTCTGAAGAAATTGTATCAGTGGCGAAGACCCTGAAAAAAAGATGTGCTGTTTGAACATCTGTGTACAGATACAAAGCAGAAAACTGTGTGTAAAAATCAACACTCAAAGTTCCCACACTCAGTCTAATGCTGATGTTAAATAATCTCACAAAACCACAAAGAATGACAAACACAGCCACAAAGTGTACATGCAGGCATTTGGGATACTGGCCTGAACAGTTGTTAGGTCTTAACACATTTGGGCCCGTGACAGAACTTAGCCCCTTTTTTTTCTAAAGTGTTGAATGAGTGGGGGAGAAATGAGAATGCTGTAAAGTAGACAAACAGGAATTGGGGGAGTGAGGGATGACCAGAAGAGAAGGAAGCTGTTCCAGATTCACAACGATTACATAGTGACTCATAGGTCAAGGCCTGTGAGTGCGATTTTTTTTATTTTTTTATTTGAGGACTGAATCACACGCTACTTACTAAGTACTCCCTGAGAGTAGGGGTGAGACTGCAGCATGGGACCATAAAGCAGTTATCTTTGGAGTCAGGGGAGGTTTGCGGGGATGTGGCTGATGATCCCTGTGGTGTATCCCAACTGAGGAGCTGAAGCTGGAGCCAAGCTGGTATTTGGGATCACAATGATGACTCAGAATTGTAATCTGGTTGCTGAAAATCTCTCATCTGCTGCATGGCTGGGATATATTGTGAAAGCTGTTGTCAACACTGTTCTGGCTTATCTCTTGATCAGGTTACAAGATGACTGGAGAGTTTGGGTGAATGTGTTCTCCTCCTTTTTGACCCTGTCACTTTTTCCTCCACAAGTCTAGGTTACATGCAATAATAAATATTGTTATGGTTACATTACAGACCTCAGCAAAGAGAAGAGACAAACTGCCAGTATTACAATAGTTAACAAACAAGATTATGAGAATGAGCAAATATGAATGAAAAAGCAGTGAAAATATGTGTGAATGTGTTGGCAGATATTTGGCACATATTTTAGGTGCCAAACCAAAGGATAATACAAACAGCAAGATGGCACTGAGTGCATGGTGAGGACCAAGCACAGGCTCACTGAACTACGTGTAGACAGACAGAGGTTAACCGGAGGATAATAACTTTGTTGGACCCCAGCCAGGTGTTCTGGATTACAGCCAATCATGCTCGGCTCCACCTAGAGGAAACCCTGTAGCACATACAAAGCACACAGCCCCGAGTTGAAAAAAATACTTGCAAATTTGAGATGACCCGCTAATGGACTCTTGGTGAAATCTGTGAGTCAATTCAGAATTTAGCAACACCTCTTTTCTTTCTCCCGGTATCTTCCAGTAACTTTGCCTTAAATTTACATGCCTGACTCCCAACAAGCATTCCTCACATTGTGGAAAGCTAATGTCAAGGCCATTAAAGCTGTAAAATGTGAGATGTATGTGTCTGTGTGAGTGTCTTGCAGCTGGGGAAGCCGTATTATACAATGTCACATGCAGTCATCAACCAGCCATAAACAGCCCTTTGCATTTCTCAGAAGCATCTATTAAATACCTTCAGTTGATCATGGATTTATAGATTCAGTTTAACAGCTCTGAAACCAGATGACACTTGAAGTAGTATGGACAGCAAACTCCAACAGGATTCCGTCTTCTGCCTTGCAGTAAGCTCTCTAGCATACGCACATACACACACACATACATGAACACACACTGCAGTAATAGCAGGTGTGTTTCCTTCATCACACAGCTGCACACCAGAGCTGGTGTGAGGTAAAGCACACGCTGTGACCGTAGTGTGTGCGAGAGAGAGAAGCAGGCAGACAGTGAGAAAGAATTCAGACAAATTTAGATAAACTGTGACAGGCAGCAGCAGGGAGAAGGAGAACGTGCGAGTGGCAGAAGGAGAAAGAGAAAGGAAGCAGGTTTTTTAAAAAAGAGTGAGCGGTTTTCTGATTGGCAGAACCTCAAGAGGGCAAAAGTGTTTTTAGGGGGATGTTCAAAAGCTGCTGGGAAAAAGGAATGGAAAAAAAAAAAACAAGCTTGGTAAAAAGAAATCAGTGGAAACAGCGCAGTGGTGAGAAAGTTAAGGCATTTCAGTGGAGCAAATAGTTCTGATCTTTTCTCTCCTGAGGGCGTTGTGTTGGAAGCCTTTCTCATCAGTCTGGGCAGGAATCAGTTGTCCCTCTAACCTTCCCATCCCTCCTCTCTTTTTTTTCCCTCTGCCTTAGTGCACTGCAACTAGCGCAAAGAAATGACTACAGGTTGAGAAGTGAATGAGGGAAAGGGAGACAGAGATCAAGGAGAGGAGAGACTGAGACACATCTCACTCATTGGAGTTTGGAGTCACTGTGCAGCCCAGAAAGGTGAGTGGAGGAGAGCATATTTTACCTAATGCTGAACTGCCCTAGTTTGCCTGCATGTGTGTGCATGTATATCTGTGTGTCTAGATGTAAACACAGGTAAGAGCATGACTGTGACTATGGCTGACCTGGAATTGGAAAAGCCACTTCATGCTGTGGATTGAGTTGAGTTTTCTTTGAATCCGCCTTAGCTTTAGAGAAGGCAGTTATTAATGCTGAGTGTGTAAATCATCCTCACGTTAGTCACCAGACTGTGAAGTGTGTGTGACAGCTTTTCCTTCCTGAGATTAGAGTTTGCCGTGTGTATGACTCACTACATGAACCAAGTCAAAAGACAGTTTTGTAAAGTTACTGCAGGTGGGTGCATTTGTTTTGTTTTGATTTTGCTTGGACTTTGTGAGATCTGTAATAAAACCAAAGAACTGTTTAGCTGTTTCAGCAGTGGACACCTAGTAAACGACAGCAAACAGAGTCAAGACCTCATCTGGCCACAATATGGGCAACGTGTACATGTTGCTGTCACATCATAAAAGGAATTAAGCAATTTTTTTTCAAGTTTTGTATGTTTAACAGACATCAGATGTTCTGATAGCAATGAGAAGCAGAAATGTTAGACTGCCTGTGTAGATTCTGCAAGCATGCATTCATTATATATTTAGCAGCAAAGTGTAGCAGAAAAGAAGCTACAGCAGTGATCCTGCCCATACCTGTTTGTTATAATTCTGTTTACTCTTTGCTTCTGCAGGCCTCTCTTTTAGACTTGTTAAGTATTTCTTTTTCTTCTTTGTCTCTTATTTACCTTTAGATTGATTCATCTTTGTATTGTGGTTATCTTGATTTGCCTTCAGCCCACTGGTGACAGCTCTGAGCTAAGAGCTTCCAGGGTGTGGTGCTGAACCTAATGGTGGGGTTAAGGTAGAGCACAGAGAAAGGTCATTGGAATTTTTGGGATTTTTTTTGCAGCACTACTTCCACAGTAAATATACCCATCCCCCAGCATGCATGCCCCAAACCAAACTTTGTTCCCTAAACTTGCACCAGGCACTCCACTTCCCCTCCCTTTCATCCCCACACCCACTTTATCCTCCCCTGCTTCGCAAGTAGAACCTGCTCAGTCATGCCAGTCTGCCTCCTTGTGCCAGCCTAACTACCACACTCATTTAAAAGGTGGAAAACTCATCCTCACTGCTGCCAGGTGTGGCATTCCCCCTGTAAGTGTAATGCTGTATTTTGCCAGGTGTGCCATCATAATGTCTGAGTGAAGGAGACAGTTATATTTTGGGTTCTGGCCTGGGGAAGTTTTGTTTTAGTGACGAACAACAGAAATCCAGCAATGCTGATCTGATATTTTGTTGTGATATGTGTACTTATTAGATGTTTTCTGTCCAGTGCTTTCAGATTATTACCTTAGGCTACTATGTTCCACTTCCAAGGGAAATGGGAAGTCTGTGTGTCTGTGTGTGTTCTGTGAGACAGACTGAGCAGCAGCAAGGCTGTAAAATGCGTTGTCGTATCTCTGCAAATATGAGAACATAAAATGTGCTATTTGTGTTGTGCGTGCAAGTGTGTTTTCTAATGCACAGCACTATTTTTGAAGTCTTACTTCTTACTGCCATCTTACCCTCGAGCATCCATAAGATTTTGTTTACCATGCATGCACCAATAACACTGACTCGAAAGAAGGAAGCAAATGCAGGGATCACTAGATAAAATTGCGAGATTTGTCTATCAGCAATCAGAATCATGTTCACGATATTGAGGGACAAAGCAGGGATTCCTTTAAAAGCTTTTATAAGAGGAGTGATTGATTTATGAGGTCGGAGGCGGCAGTGAGGTCAGGAATCCAGGTGTACAAGGATGCACATGCATAATCCACTGAGAACAACGGAATGGACGAGTGATGTTTGACACGAAGTTGGTGCACACTGAAAATGTTGGCTGAGTGAAACAAAAAGATAAAGGTGTCATTGATAGCCAAGGGAATAAAACCCCTAGGCAGTTCACAAAAGGAGTGGTGCAGATGGAAAGAGAAGGGTGTGTCAGAAAAGAGAGACAGCATAGAAGTGAGAAGAGTCACAGTCCAGCTGTATGACAGACCTGCTACGTAGAGCTCTTGAAAGACCCAGCAAATGCTGCAAGAATGAAAACCATATCAGTGCAGCAGACTTTTTACCTCAAATGACCTCTCCCCTTTTTGCCCCTCCGTCTAAGAGACCCTTCCATCCATACCCCTGGATAGCTTCTGTGCTCTGGCAGGGGGATGTTTTTCATTAGCCAGTTAAAACCTCTGAAGCTGGGCATATTTGGCTTAGTATGAAAGCTCATCCAATGACCGCCTAACTCGGTGTGTTATTAAATCACATCTAGCAGTCTTTTTTTCAAACTGACAGTGTCAATCGGATTTGTTTTTAATTTGAAAGGCAGCTCAATTTAAAGAAAATATGTTGGCACGTACCAGCCTCTTGCATTTGTATGCACATGTAGAGATGTATGCACAGAGCAAGATACACAGTGCATTCTCACTAGTTGGAAAAGCCAACACACGCAAGCCCTCACTTGCTCCCTTGCATATATTAATGCAGGCAAGGATATCTCAATATGCCCTTAGAGGTGAAAATTGTCAAACATTAAATAAAACCTCAGCAAATAAAAAAAAAATATGAACAAAATACTGTTTTACATTATCACAGTATTATTTTTTTTTACTGTGACACATGGAAGGAGACATGTTGCAGGTAGGCCATGACATGCCAAAATATTAGCAGTCAAAATCTGAGAAATATATTTATAAATAAATAAATAATTCAAAATTGAACTAACCCTGTATACATAGGCTCATGTAAGTGGTAACTTAGAAAATATTTGGGTTTTACATTATAAACTGCTGTGTTTTAATTTAAGCCGTGCCTTCACTTTGAATGTTTGTTCCTGTATTTTTCTCTGACAGACATCACTGCATCAAGCCCCCGTGGACCAAATAAAGTGCCAGTAAACTGTAAAAAAAGAGAAATAAATGGGTTTAAAGCCCTCAGACATAGCTGGCATGTTGCCAGATCATCAGTAACCTCTACAAAAATCTTATGTAGGTAGTTGCTGAGCATTTCCTTTCAGATAAGTGTCTCATCTACTCAGCTAGAGCAAAATACCTGGAGCTGTTTCCATTGGTCCATTCAACAAGCATTTATATAAGCAGTTTACTACCTTCATTTTTTACGTGCTGTTAATGGCACCCCAGCTTTTATCAGTTAACATTCAGTCTTAAATGAGCTATAGTTTACCAAAGTGTTCGAGGAATGTTGCTTTTTCTAACCAGCCTGACTTGCTTTCCATTTTTTTCTCATGAGGCCTTTCTCATCTTGTCATAAATCTCTTCTGGAAATCTTTGTTTGAAGGTGTTTAATGTGTTATTCCTTAGGTTTAGAGTAAATTTCATTGGAACTGTAATGATACACAGTTTTATTTGGTCTTTTAATATGCTGGTTACTTTTTGCACTGAATGATTTAAGAGAGAAAACTTTCCTTTTTCACATATCATTTTCAGTTTTTAGTCACAGTTTGGTTAGACTTAGGCCAAAAAAAGTAGTTGGTTAGGTTGGGTTAAAATACACCCTTTAAGCAATGCTAACCACGTCTTAGAAAGCCTGTCTGGCAGAAAGCTGTGAGGGCAAACCTCTCCCATGTGTATTTCAGGGTTGGTTTTATGTGTTCAGCCCATGTCCATTTGAGTTCAGATCATAAATATGTTTTTTTTTTCCACATGCTGATATTATGAATGATAGTGAAGTTTCAGGGCCACTAAATAATTCAATTTTTGACAAATACAGAAAAGTCTTTTTTAAGTATTATGTGCTGTAGGTGTTATGGAAACATTTTCAGGTATGCAGGCACCTCAGCCTTTAAGCCTGAGGCACCAAACTATCAGCTGTACCTCGTAACCCATTGCAGGACTTTCTCAGAAACCTCAGCAGAGAATCAAGGGTGTGGGTGTGGAGATAATAATCTGCTGTGATTTTTAGCTCTGTTTTCAGACACCTAATTTAATGAACTAAATTCCTGCCTAAAGCTTTATTCATTACACTTCTTGTAACTGTTTTCATTTATCCTGACCTACTGTAGTTCATTTTGAAGCACAGAGTAAGGTACGAGATCCAGATTGCATCCAGATTGCATATACTGTATCATTTCACCTGATTTGTAAGACATAATAAAAGGAAGGCTAGCAAGGATACCAACAGTGTAATACACAGAATAAGAAAAGGACACTCGCACACACATACACAAAAACACACGAGACAAGTGAAGAGCCACAGAAACTCCTTGTTCTCTGCATACACTCAGTTTCTAAAAATGATGTGGAGGACTGAGCCCAAGAAGGGCACACCGTGGTATGACACTGATGTGCTCAGAGATTAATATGACTTGCATTTCCTTCCATGTTTATGAGTACAAATGTGTGGGTGTGTGGATCTGCAGTTGCACATTTGTGGCAGCATCTGTGTGGTTATGTATGCCTTAATAGTAAAAGCCTTTAACTCTTTGTGGTCACAGATCTGTGGCCAGATGATCTCAGATACACAAACATAAACACACACAAACAGATGACTCAGAGCACCTTGATCTGATTCCCAATGGTAGGGAATCGAATGTGTCAAGAAAGCCACACATCTGTACATTCCCAGACTCTGAGAGTGGGATTAGATTAACAGAGTGGAATACTTGCATCTGTAGGTGGTGGTTGTGTGCTTGTCTGATTACTTCTGTGTGTTTATCTGTGCCTGCACATGGTCATGCAACTCATGCCAGCTCAAGGTGTGTGGGAAGGAAGACTCATTTTGGCTGCACTTTTATAAGTCTGTGTGAATATTTTCTGGTAAGCCCCAATGAGTTAGCGCTTTAAGGCTACGTAAATGGCTCTTTTACTACATTCCCATTATAGCTGATTGTGACACGTGTAAATGCACAATATACTATATCTCATATAGTGCCCAAGACTGCACAGTGGGCTGTGCTTCAAATCAGCACTGAACTCAGTATGTGGGTGACCTGTCTCTGAATAACTGAATGCCATCAGTTGAACACTGGTTAAGTGAGGAGATGCCTCACTTAACCAGCTCTTTAAACCAGCTCTTTTAAGTTTTGTTAGTGACGATAGGGATTTCTTCATTTAGGAATGTACTGGGCCCAGAATGCATTACTCACACTCATACAGAGAAGACCGAATTAGAATATCGTTCTATCTCTTCCACTGTATGATGCAGGTGTGTCTCATTTTTGTGCAAGGAGTATAATTTGACAGCCAAAGAGCTGATGTGATGGATTAGATAAGGGAGCGAAATGGACAGAGTGTCTTCGCAGGCTGAGTGGGATTTTTTATATCTGCATGTCACTGCTTGGTATCAGTTTTTCTCCTGAAGTGAATGTCAGACATGGTCAGTGGCTGCCGAATACATGCTGTAAATTTAGAAATTATACCACAGTTGTCTTCTTTTGCATTGGGATTGCTGTCATTGTGATTTTGTGTGGAATACTAAGATTCAATATCCCTCACAGCTTAAGACAGTTTTGGAGCAACAAGGGCCACAGCATAACTTAAAAATAGGATCCATCCATGCATCCATCCATCCACTGATTTTATTCTACTTATCCAGTTCAGGGTCATGTGGGGCTGGAGCCTGTCCCAGCTGCCACAGGGCAAAAGGCAGGATGCACCATGGATAGGTCGCTAATCTGTTGCAGGACTAACACATATTCACAACTACTAACCTAACCCCACTAATTGCATGTCTTTGGACTGTGGGAGGAAGCCAGAGTACCCAGACAGATCCCACGCAGACATGGGGAGAACATGCTAACTCCACACAGAAAGGCCCCAGCCAGATAGATGGATATGCCAGATGAATCAGAACCCAGGACCTTCTTGATGTGAAAGTTTGACACAACAAATATGAATTTTGATTGATGTATCATTTTAGCACATCGTGAGAAAAGTGTAGGAAAATGCCAAAAATGGTCAGCAAGAGGTTTCACATTGCAAGTGAGTGATTTCAAGGCGGTTACATCCATCAGAGGCTTTTCCCATGGTCCTTCGGCTGTATGACACTGGGAGGAGTAATATAATGTATAGATTGAAAGGCCACTATGATTTAATTTAACTGCAACATCTTAAACATTATCCTAAAATATACTGAGAGGAGGAGGCTAAAACAGGCAGCTTGGTGGCCGAGTTCTGCAGTCTGGAACTGATTAATGGATTTTTGGTTTGAAGAGGCTATTTATGAATAGACGTAAGATTGAATAGTTGATAAATAGATAAAATTTTATTTCCATGATGCTAAAACACAACTGCACAAGCTTTGTAATGTACTGCTCAAAGCATAAGATCCTATCAGACCAACAAAGAGAAGAAGAGAAGCAGATAGGGATAGGCTGAGGGGACTAAGTAAGCAGTGATGTGCTGAGGGAGGAAAGAGGAGCGGGATGCCACCATCTGTTAGCCACATGCACACCCCACAGCAGTAACATAAATCTCAACCACACTCAGCAATGCAAAGCTACATTTTGCCAGGCTAAACGTGCACTGGCTAGCTGCTTCAAGAGAAATGTGCAACTCAGGCATCACATAGGCGTAGGATGTAGATTCATTATACTGTAATAAAAGGCAAGTTGAAAGTTAAATTGAAACACCATGAATAAACCAAGACACTAAATTGATCTGGGACAAGTTTGATAAATATGCTGGAAATCTTTTCCCCAGTTGGGAATTTTAAAATTGATGGGATGCTGTAAACCTGCTCAATGAGTCACCAGCATGGTAGAGACTTAAGTAAGACTTAGTAGCATATTCTTTTTAAATATGCTACTGCCATAGTGGATGCATAAATTACAGCTCCTAACTATTGGCTAGAAATTTGTAGGAAAAATACTGTGGCTAAGTAATGGTTGATTTAAAAGTTGTTTATAAAGGAAACATTTTTCTGTTCTTCTGGTGTGGTCCCTTGGCCCTCCACTACACTAGTAGATGTGCAAATACACAGCGCACTCTCACACAAACACACAGTTACAGGTCACCAGGGTTAATGGCAAGCTCAAGCAGGGGAATGTGTGGATGAGTTGGGCGTTACTTTGTATTTCAGATGAGCTGGAACTCACAACGTTGATTTTTCCCACCACCCTTGTTTATGACAGTGTGTCCTCTACTACTACAATGGCAGTTTCAAATTCAGCATCACAAATGCGTTAGAGTAGGTGTCTGCATCAGCCGTATAACTGGGGTCTGTAGCTTTGTTACAGGTGAAATGTGTTGATGGGAAGAACAGTGCCCATCTTTCTACTGGTTTCTATATTTTAGTAATTTGGTAGTTTTTCTAAATCAGAGATTAAGAATCTCATTTGTGAGAGCTTTAACCTAGCATTTTTTGCTTTTTTTTTTTTGATGGTGTGTAAAACTTGAGCTCAAAGAGAAAACCTGCCCAACATCAGGAAAACATGCAGAAGTTCTGAACACAAGACCAACTTTGAGCCACCGTGATGGCGAGCCTAGTTGACGGCAATACAAATATTCTTTCCCCTTCCATTCTCTCTATCCCATCTATTTTACTTCAGAATAATAGCGACCAAGCACATACTATTGTCAGACCGCTACTGTGATGTGTAGTGAGTGAGACCTTAGAACTCCAGCCACGCTCTAACGATTCAAAATTAAATTAAATCATTTAATTTAATTCAATTAAGTAATTTTACACATTATTTTGCACTTTCTCAAAACTTTAAAACTGTCTCATCATGTCCCAAATGACACTTAAGTTCAACAATCACATGTGATGCAAATAAGAAAAAGTGGGAGGACTTGGGGTTCTAATTTTAAGAGAATTTTATTCTGTAAAATGTCTCCTACATGTTTGTGTAATTAAGGTTTCGTGCCCTGTTAGAAGAACTACAGGAAGTGAAGAAACCTTGGTCTTAAAAAAGTAATCTTTTCCATCTTTCGGATACACATTTTTTTGGCTTTTTTGGTCTGATTTCATGGAACTTTAGATCGATCGAAATCATCACTGGTGAAGAAATGATATAATAACATAGTGGTCAGAGATGAGTCACCACTAATTTCACGTTCCCTTTCAAACCCACTGTTCAATTGTACTGTTCAAGAGCTGCGGGCGAACTGAGCCCAGCCAATAAGAAAGCCCAGTCCTGACATCACACTCATGCAGTGTGACAGTGTGGATGGGAGGGGGGGGGGGGGGGGGCGCGGAAAAAACTTTAAAAAAAAGGCACAAAAGGGGG
>VUQK01021268.1:0-11758 GCA_015106715.1 Bujurquina vittata | reverse complement strand
GCCTTAGCTCACCCCAGCTTCCATTGTTACCACACACCCACTGAGACAGTTCACCCTGAAGGATTCCTATGGTGTTATAGGCTGTATATGCGAGTGTTTTGAGTGTGTTTACTGTATGTGTGTTTGCATAGAAAGACAGTAAGTCTTTTTCTTACAAAGTCTTTCAAATATGGGTTGTTATTAAGTATTTTTTATAGAGATGAGTATGTGAATGAATCACCATTGTGGAGCGTGTTTTAATTGATTTTGCATATCTTTAAAGATAAAGATGAATATTCATGCATCTGTTACGATAATGCCAATTCTTGTAAATCCTGGTTTTATTTGAGGATATGTTGTGACAACTGGTCTTTCAACAGATACGGTGCAGTCTGTAAACACTTTTCTTGCTTAAAAGCTTCCTGTATGCTTAACAGATCATAAAGCAGTGCTCTTAGGTAAAAGTATTTTTTTTTTTCAAATCTGTAATACAAGCAACAACCAGAAACACCCAGATATCCTTATTCCACCAAGTGAAAACACTTGGTGGAATAACCTAATGGAATAACGTCTTATAGTAGATTTGTTTAAACTTATTAAAACACAGTTTTGTTCCTCTTTTGGAAGAGAGCTCTTAATTGCCAGTATGAAAAGGATGAAATATTACTCCAACCATTAGTATTTGAGTTTAAGTACTGTTTTAACTCAGACTTGAAGCTTTTCTTTAATACCAGAGTACTGATTATGACTGCTTATAGTGGTACTTAGAAAATCATTTTTGATGAGGCTGCCTTCATAATGTTGGCCACAAACACAGAAGCCATAGCTTATTTACTGACACATGCAGACAGACAATAAAAAGACTTTGGTCCTCATTAGGCTTATCTTAATATTCCCTCATACATACACTCACACAAGCCCCATTCTTTCTACACAGGCCACACACGCAGACAGTTCCAGCTGACCGACACTTGATATAAATGAGCATCCAGCAAGATGCATTTGGTCTTTTTCATGATTCATTCCAACATGACTCCACTATGCCATAAATACAGGCCTGTCAAAATGTGTTCTACCCCACAGAGAGGGGAGTGGTGTGAGGTACAGTAGACACCATTCACTTCTCTGTGTGTTTGGAAGGGGAAAGAGACGGTTGGAGTTGGTGGCTTTAGTCTCCCTGAAGAGTAAGGTATTGATGGGACAAAAGTGTGGGGAAAGATTGAAAGGTTCATTTGTGTGGACGAGGGTCGGTCATCTCTGTGTTTGCTGTGCTGTGGCTCTGCTGCAGTTCAATGGGTTCTCTATCCACCCTTCTCTATTTCAATCCCAGCTCTTCAGTCAAATAAAATAAAGCCTGCAACTCAAAGAGGTAGTACTCTATGCAGTTTATCATTAAAATAAAGCCCTTTGTCACTTTGCTGCTGACATAAATCACATTTTAAATCAGTCGCCTTTCAGTTAAATTAAGTAAACCCAGAGCATGGCGAATATCTGTGTGAACACGATTAGAAAATTTTTTGGGTTTTACAACTTATCCTCTTAAAAAAAACCAAAAATTCCTCTTATCCTTACAAACAACACAGGACTTTTTGAAAGATAAAGTAAAGCATTTAAGTTTTGATGCAAAACTGGACTGGAGTTCACGCCCAGTCACAGACCTGCAGTTATGCTTATAGAGTTATGAAATGCAGTCATGGCAGGTCAGCCCGGTGGTCTTATCATAAACATACCATGGGATGTGCAAGCAGTGCTGAAATTCTCACAGCATACCACCATGTTGGTTTATATTGCCACAGCAATCTGTGGTTATAATAGCCTGAATAAACACTATTCCATTCAACGTTGGGGTATACAGGTACACAGATTTTTCATTTGGGGAAAAAAATTGTACTTCATGCTTGTTATTAACAAGTGCCTGGAGTCGTATACGATAGAAAAGTGAATCAAAGCATTTTTATAACAAATTTTATTAAATCAAATGTTACTTTTTCCTTTGCTAACTTTAAACCATGAACATGTGTTGAGAGTTTTTTCCATGTGGTAGATAAATTGAAATAATTAAATATATATATAATCACAGAACATGATTAGGTTTTCACAATCCTCTCACATTCGTTGTTTTGAAGTAAGTTTGCATAGATTTGGTTTTGCTTCTTTGACTTCAAAGTAAGTTTATAATTAAAGGTTATGTCTACCTTTGCTCTTTCAAGAACGCACTTTCTTCAGCTTACAGTATCATCTTTCAGTTACGATGTGCCCCTTGAGGTTGTCTTCCTGGGAACATCATCACTCCCGGTCTACATGGCGGAGCGAGTACACATCGCCAAACTGCTAAGTCTACACTGGCTGGGGTGCCCCATGTTTGCCCTGGGGGAGAGCATATGCTCGTGTCTGCTGGGTTCTCTGGGTCAGAAATGGCACACCATGGTGTGATGGACTCTACCTGTCGCTGTTCATCGGTATTGTAGGTGTGAAATTCCCAGAAATCCCCAGCTCGCCTGCTTTAGAGTTCAGTAGTTGAACCAGACAGAGGATGGGAATGGATGTGTTAGACCTTTTGGTCACACATCATCACCGTGTCTAACTTGAAACCCACAGTCTAATATTTGTGGGGCCCATTCTTGTCTCAGAACATAAACTTACAATGCACTCATTGAACTAATCTTGGGTTGGTAAAATACTGTCTTTTCTGGTTGTTAAGTTTTAATGTAATTGATTTTATAGGACATTTCAGGTGTGTGACAGTCAATGAGTCATGGAATATAGTCACCACATTTAGTCAGCGCCTACGCTCAGTGCCCTTAATTGACAGTTACAGGAGCATTATTGGTGGTGGTGATGGAGAGGCCTTTCATTGGGGCTCTGGGTGTGTCACCAACATGACCTGAAATAACCCTGTTACTGTAAAACCTTACTGCAACTGTGGCAAAATCAGGTTGTTGAAATCATTTTAAAACTCTGAACCAAATCAGTGGTTTTACTATCACTTTGCTGAGCTGCTAAATGCAAGTCAGGCTGTCTTATCTATTACTGTATACAAAGCATTTGAGGGTTGACCTCTTCTTTGGCAGTTAAGACACCTCGTTGTCAAGTCTTGTTCAAGTTACTACCCATTGACTGAGTACACCAAAACAGTGGCACACAGCCAGGGAACAGGATTTCACTCCACCGTAATTTTTCCATTGTTACACAACTCAATCCTCTGAAAGCCCAAAAAGTAATGCAACATTGTAAAATGGGGGAAATGAAGAAATGAATAGTCTAAATTTTTTCATAGTAGCTACCCTTTAATGTAGAGAGATATAATATCAACCAAAGGTCATTAGGGGGTTATAAATTGATCTGTATGTCAGTGAGTGAAATCAATATTAATGCGATTCTTCTTTAGCCACTCAATTGTTGCCTTGCTGGGATGTATTGGGTCACTGTCATGCTGGAAGACCCATCTACGTCTCATCATCAGTGTCTTGGTTGAGGGAAGGAGGCTCTTGTCTAAGATTTTACAGTACATGGCCCCATCCAATGGCTCCTCAATACAGTGAAATCGTCCTGTGCCGTAAAGCATAGCCCCTAAAATAGCCATGAAGCATAATGTTTCCACGTCCTTGCTTGACTGTGGGGATGGTATTTTTTGGGTCATACTGAGCATTTTCTTCCTTCAAACACGGCAAGTTGAGGTGACGCCAAACAGCTCAATTTTGGTTTCATCTGACCACAGAAAATTCTCCCAGGCCTTCTCTGAATCATTTAGATGTTCACTAGCATACTTAAGATGGGTCTGTACTTGTGCCTTCTTGAGTAGGGTGGACCTTATAGGTGCTGCAAGACTTTAGTCCATTACAGTGTATTGTTTTCATTTATGTTCTGTCTCTCTCCATTAAAATTACACTATCATAAAAATTAGACTGTTCTTTTGTTACAAATTTAGCAAAATTTTATTTCCCCTTCTGTACATTTAGCAAAGGTGAAGGTACACATTTTCCCCCAGTCTATATTTAGTTTTAGTAGCTTTACAGTGGGTCAATAAATGTCTGTGTGCAGAATTACTGCTAAAAGGTCAAAAGTTTTATTAGTTTTTTAACCCAGGTGTTTCTCCGTGAAGGGAGGCTAGAATATTATGTGCCCTCTGGAAAAATGTAATATGTTTACAGCAGTGTTTATTTTAGTGACACATATAAAGAAGGACCATTTAGACAATCTTAGGCAGTTAGCAGAATGAGGATTTGTGTACTAGTGGAAAGTGTAAGTTGAATTCCCTGTGTGGTCTAAAAATACTTGTTTAGACTTGTCAAGTAACTGAATGTGGCATGGTTGTTGGTGTCAGACTGGCTGATCTGAGTAGTTCAGAAACTGCTCATGCACTTGGATTTTCCCATACCACCATCTCTAGAGTTTACAGAGAATGGTCTAAAAATGCTTTGTTGATACCAAAGGTCACAGGACAATGCCCAAAGTGCTTTGAGCTGATAGGAACACAACAGTAACTCATATAACCACTTGTTACAACCAAGATGTGCAGAAGGGCATCTCTGAACACACAACACATCAAACCTTGAAGCAGATAATGTCATTTTCTGCTGTGTGAGCAGTATAGTTTGGACCCAAAATGCAGGATCCAGGAAGGCAGAGGCTTTACTCAAAACAAGCTTTTAATATTGATTAGTCCAACACACAAAGTCCAAAATTCCAGGTTCAGCTTGGGAGCAAAACCAGGTAATTCAAAAAGCAGAAAGTACTATGAATACCAATTCTCAGGGAACACAGAGCAGAGAGCTAAAGCGCTAGAGGCCACAAAGCTATGAGGACAGCATAACAATGACCAAAGGAAAACTGGGAAAATATATATACACAAGACAACAGGGGCAGAGATAACAGGTGAGAGGCAAAAAATTGACATAATGAGACACAGCAAAGTTAAACTGAACACAGGACACGGGACACAGGGAACAACCGTTACCAAAATAAAACAAGTGTAACACAACAGGACACAGGAATAGGATTAACTTGACACAGGGAAAGACAAAAGGACCAGACAGGCAAACATGGAAAGAGAAATCTGACACAGAATGGAGCACAAAAGGAAACTAACTAAAGCAATCCTCAAAGTCTATAGTATCTAACATGAAGACAAAGACCAAATCCAATCCAGAGGAAAACCAAACTGCAAGACAGCTGCATGACACTAATGATAAACTGCAAAGATACAAGGCCACAACGAAGAATAAAAAGTATAACCAATATTACGAAACTCAAACATAAACATTCCCAAAACCAAAAGGTAACAGGAACTCAAAAAAAAAACAAAAAAACCACACATCCAAGGGTCCAAGACTCAGGGACCATGACAGATGGGCTACAGCAGCCGAAGATCCCACTGCACTCGGAGTCTTGATTTCAACTGTGACATTCAGGTGGCAGCATTAAAATGTGGCGTAATGGTCTAGGAAATATATATATTTTATGACCACAGTGTACCCGTCTTCTGATGACAGGATAACACAGCATGTCACAAAGCTCAAATCATATCAAACTGGGTTCTTGAACATGACACTCGGTTCACTGTTCACTGCCCTCAAATGGCCTCCGCAGTCATCAGATTTTACTTTCAAGATGTGCTGTTTGCATCATGACTGTACAGCATCAGCAGCAACTGTGATGATGTCATGTCAATATGGACCAAAATCTCTGGCTAATGTTTCCACACCATGTTGACACTATGCTATGAAAAATTAAGGCAGTTTTTAGGGCAAAACAGGGTCCAGTCCATGGCTAGCAAGGCGTTAATAACAAACATTTTTCAAACCAGAAAACCTTTTTCATTCACTGAATTTACACAACCTTCGAATCAGGTAGTGTGTGTCTGTCTTCTGTTAGACTGACAGCAACAGAAATTATTATATCTTCTGATTTGTGGGCTGTCTTTGACCTGGACCAGGTTAAATGATTTAAATACTTAAGGGAGGAATTGCAAAGTCAAACTACACAAAGGTCTATCCTCTCTGAAAACAAAAAGAGGGAAGTGTGTGAGAGGTGTTGTTACTGCCAAACTTTGCCTCATTGTTGGTCTTTAAATAGACTGTATTTACGTCACAGCACTGTTCAGCCCCTAGTGGCTAGGTAGGATATTGAGTATTTTCAGAAAATTCCTCCACATTCCTAAACACCAATTTTAGATCCTGAAGCACAATTTTCTTTTCTTTTCTTTTCTTTTCTTTTCTTTTCTTTTCTTTTCTTTTCTTTTCTTTTCTTTTCTTTTCTTTTCTTTTCTTTATTTTTGGCTGCAGAATGTGATGGCATGCTGTCATTACACATCCAATTTTCCTTAGCATATAACCACTTGGTGCTATTTTATCAATTTACCATCTTTATGGTAATGGCAATGCCTGATTATATTGTAGACAGTAAACAAACAACAGCTTTCAGATGTTGGATTAATCTTTTCTCTGTCGTAACGCCCCAGATTAAAGACATAAAACACCGCAGAAAGGCTGTCCATGTCGCTGATTTTGGAGGATTAGTGTTTCTTAGCAATGAAGTACACAGAAATGACTGCCTCTCCTTCCTCTGTCATCGCTCTACCAACCTGCTTCAACTGTCTCAAACCCCAGCCTCGTGTCTGACTTTTCACAGCCTACAATGAAGGCAGCCCATAACTTTAAGTACTGTTTTGTGGACCTGTGTAAATTTGACACCATTATGCCACTGAGAGGGTCTGTGTAGGTGTTAATGTCAGCATGGGAGATTGCCAGAGATCTGCATAATCCCCGCTTACCTAATGGCCTGCCAAAACGTTCTCCCTTTTTGTTGAATTTGCTGACATTTTGGTCCTTCTGCTGTTCTCCAAGATCTTGGTGCTCTCTTTTTTTTATTGCAGTATTCATATTTGTCACGGCTGTTGTTTTGCTTATTTTCCTCTTCCGTTTCCTGTTCAAGGAGCTAGCATTGTAAACTAGAGATCTGTCATTGGCAAATTTTTCTGCAAAAGTAAGTCAAACTCAGGCCCATGTGCAGAATTGGCAATAGCGGTGGGTTAGTGATTAACTATCATGCTGCGATGTTCAGATGGGCCTGCAGTATTTACCAGCTCACTCAGTTTTGCAATAAATCACTGCTTTGAATCACTGCACCAGAGGACAACTGAATGTCCACTGAAACCTAACTGTAAGAGATTTAAAATAAAAGCTGCTTTTTTGTCTCTAAAGTTCATTACCAGTTAACTTAACCTTAATTTATTTTAGTATACTTTTCTTTCACTTTACAGCCCCCTGTTTCTGCCACTGCCCAGTGTAAACTGACAGATTTGGCAGAGCGAGGTTTGTGTGTGGCGGCACTGGGGGCAGGGTGCAGAGCTTGCCTGGGCTGACTGTACCCTGCCCCTCATAATTACAGACAGTAAACAGCTAGTGCTTTTAGGCCTGATTTTCCCCATCTCATGGGGAGGGAGCTCACTTTGGCATGAGAAGAAAAGGCGGAGAGGATGAGTAAAGGGGAAAGACATTCTGAAGATGGACAAAAACTGTCATCCTTATTCATAGTGTTAACTGTGGAAGCAGTTTGCAAAGAGTTGGTTTATATACACACAGGCAGACATTGTGCCCACCCCCAGAACCCAACACACACACACACACACACACACACACACACACTCATAGTCCTTCCTGAGCAGCAGTCTTTTGATGTGATCTATCCTATAGTAAGTCTTAATTAAAACTTCCAACACCCTCTGGTTAAATATGGGGTTGTTCTTCTTACTTTTCTCCATCAAACTGTCAAACTGATCACTTACTTTATGTCTCTCTCTATGTCTGTGTTTTTCTTTCCATCTGCCTGCCTGCCTGTCTGTGTCCTTCCTCTGTCTCTTTCCACCATTTCTAAAGTGTTACACCTAATACTTGGTCCAGATTTAATTATAATCTTCCTGTTTTTCGTTCTTTGTTTTAATCCATATTAATTTAATGCTGTCATTGGGAACCTCACACACTTTATCTTGCCCTGTTGCAGTTTTAGGTTTCACTGGCAGAAGTTGGACCAACTTTGAGATAGTATACTTAATTCAAAAGATCCAAACATATGAAATAACTTTCAGTGGATTCAAACTCTTTGCTATTTGACATCTCTGTTTCTCCATCTCCTCCTCATCTCTCGATTTTTTCTGTCTGTGCGCTGCATGGCACTAGTAGGCGGTGGGACTGGAGGTTTTCTTTGGCAGCCTTTCCCCTCTATTGGCTGGGACAGGGCCTGTGCTACTGGCTGTGAGTGTGGAAGAGAAGCAGGGAGCTAGGCAAAGGGGAGGGAGAGAGAGGGCTTGGGAGGAGAGAGACTGGAGGGGTAGAGGCGTGGTCTCAGCT
Source organism: Bujurquina vittata (assembly GCA_015106715.1). Lineage (NCBI taxonomy): Eukaryota > Metazoa > Chordata > Actinopteri > Cichliformes > Cichlidae > Bujurquina > Bujurquina vittata. Next base: position 3,431 of record VUQK01021268.1, on the reverse strand, counting down.
GGTAATGAAGTCTTCTCTTTTCATCTTCAGAAGGCAGAGTGTGAGCGAACGGGCCCGGGGTCTGCGCAGCTCCACAGCCTTCTCTGCCTCTAAAGTGTGCTGAGCGCTGCTCCCCTCTGCACTGCCTGTGCCTGTCTCAGCCCCCGTCTGCCACAGCTGAGAGATATAGAGATACCAAGACTGAAAGAGACTGCTACAGTCATGAGGCTTTTCCTTGTATCGGCTCCGCAGCGCTGCTCTTGAGGTAAGACGTGAGACTCTATTCTTTATGTGCTGCTCCTGCCCGTGCCTCTCTACGTAGTCTGCTTTACTGTGCGTCCATCTCTGTTGATTGTTGTGGTGGGGTAGGGTGGGAGGAGGGTGAGGGAGGCTGTCCAGGTTAGGTCACTCCCACTTTTATTGTGCATGTCTATGTGTGTGCATGTGCTTGTGCCCATAAAGTATGACCAGTTGTGGGTAGCTATGTTTTGGCTCATGTGAGCATGCACATATGAATATACCACGTGTGTTATTTTCTTTGCAGAAATGAATGCTTCAGCAGTGAAAGGTTTATGTTAATGGTGATAAATGGGTTTTACGAACCATGCAAAGAATGCGGCTGAAACACTCTGGAAATAGGATGAGGTGACATGCATTATTACTTTTATTACTTTATAAACGTAAGATGAAACTGACTATTCTGCAATAATGCTTTTCAGCATAGTTTTGTTTGTCAGATGATCTTAATATCACTGTGTTTACTGTTGTTCTGGGCCAGTGTTAATGTAATACAGAGCCATAAAGTTATTTTAAATGAGGTGCTAAATAGGGTGGTGTTACTGCACCTGAGTGTTTGGCCACATGTGAAGATTTATTTATTTGCACTGTTTTATTGCTGTTGAAGGCAAATGAATGCAACAGGCTACTGGGGCTCATCTCTGTAAATAAAAAGGACAGCAGGCACTCATCTGCAGCCCAGTGACACCAGGCTTTGAAGTGATTTCAGTGGCTCTGTCCTCCTCCCCGCTGGGCATTTCAGATCCGGCCTGCGACTCACTTACTTTCATCCGCATTCCCTTGGAAATCCATCCATCTGTATTCTTTCACACACCTCCTTCCTGATCCCATTCACCCCATGAGTTCTTGCACCCTGAAACCCCTCTGTGAGGCCTTCACCTCCTATCAACACCTCCTGTATTTTCATAGACAGTATTCCTACAGTTTTATTCTCCATCTCATCTGACATGCTTCCAAGGAGCGGGTCTTTCCGATACCTCTCCCAGAAAAAAAAAACCTAAGTGACTTTCCATTAGTTTCTGCTAGGCCATGAGAATTATGGTTTCCCAAATGAATGGTGTACAGGAGCCCAGCTTAATTGAAAAAACACAAGCATGGTCTGCCATGAGGAGACGGTCCTTGTGTCACTGTTGAACTGCGCAAATGTACTTTCCAGAGCTGGCAAGGGGGGAGAGAAGGAGAGAGAAAATACAAAAAGAGCATGAGATGGAGGACAGACAGAAGACTGGGGCAAATCGAATTATTAAATAATAGTGTGGAGAATGAAAAGAACTGATTGAAAACATTGGTGGTGTTACATAATGTTGATTTAGTAGCAAATAAAGACAAATCTGCAGAGGACATATAAGCATTCATCTGAAGAGAACTTGAAGAAAAAGAGGCAGCTCAGTGAGTGTGAACTTCCAGTTTGGCTTCAGACAGGATAGTGTGGATAAAATGAGATTTTAGTGGTGAAGAGTGACATATGAGGGCCATCGTGAGGCAGCTTGCTAGTCATTTAGCCCCAAGAGCAACAATAGAACCTATAGTAAAACCTGCATGATTGCACTCTAGCTAACAGCAGCATCTCTCCTATGATTTTCTCAGCAGAGTCATTATAATACTTAACCCTACTAAAGGAATCTGCTCAGCTCTGTGACTTTATCTTGTATGCCAAGGACCACAACATGGACTATCAATCTTCCTCACCTCCTGCCTTCCCTCCATCTATTTCTCTTCTTCCCTTCCAGTCTCCCACTCCCTCTGCTGTGTTTGTGTGAGATACTTGTGAGGCAGCCCCATATTGTGATGATTGAGGCCCTGTCAATGGTTCAGATGGCACATTTGTCAGACACATGTTTGCCAGCAGCTGCTGTTGCTAGGGTGTGCAGAACTGCTATGGAAAGCATCTCTTGTTGACTTCCTCACTGGGTGGTTCATGTGTTTGTCAGGTCACCATGACCCCTGACACCATCACAGCCTCCTGCTTTTCATACTGCCTGTTAATGTAACTCTAGACTCCCATGGAGATTACCACCGCACTCATGCATCATTGCTGACAGAAATAAATACGATAAGATCAACACTTGCAACTGCAGGAGGAAAAAAGTATTTGTTGTAAGGAGTCGTCCATAGGAATCCTCTGATGAACGTGCATGCAGGCATAACAGTGGAGAATGTGTCAACATTTAAGTGACACATTCATTTAAGTGGCGGCACACACCTTTTGTCTGTGATAAACGCACATTTTATTCAATTCATCCTGACTGAAAAATATTAATCAGAGACCTTCAACTAGATACAAATACACGAGAACACTCATTCTTAGTATTAAATCTAGTTCTGTGTCTAAGGGGCATGACAGTGATTTTTAGGTTGGTTTATTATCAGCTCAGCAGGTACATATTACAGTGGAGGTTTTTCATCCATTAATTCCCACGTTGAGTGATATCATCATGGCTTTCTGACCTCTCTGGCTCACTGCTGACAGGACTGAGATGACTTTCATTATGATTTGATAATGAAAGGTGAACAGTGACTTCAGTGCTCATGACAACGGTTTAATCTGGGGTTCAACTATGATCGGGATTATGTCAAAGTATGAGATGGGATATTCAGAGACTGCACCTATAAAAAAACAAAAAAGCTTTAAATTTGGTTGTTATACCTATCGTGATTCTCTCCTTGTGTGGTGATGAACTGCTTCCAGCTCTCCTGCTTTCATTCTGAGCACTTGCAGGAGTGAATTAGCAATTTCCTCAAGGACCTCCAGACTTCTCCATACATCAAATATCAACTTCTCTGTTAAACTTACCCAACCATCGTGTTGAGGATTATCACTTGTAATGACAGCTGATTCACAGGCCTTGAGCCTTGAGACCAAACAACAGTGTTCAGTGGAAAGCTCTTTGGTGTCCAATCCAGTCATTTCAAGAATGTGGCCAGAAGAATGCTTTTTGTTTTTTATGTTGTTGTTTTTTTTAAGTTTATTAATCTATTTATTTTGAGATTCTCAGGGCTGTGCACACCAAATTAGTCTCTCAGCATCAGATTGCCCAGGCTGACTTATACAATAGCACCCTAAGGGGTAATGCATCACAAACAAGAATCGCAGGAGTATTTTGGCCCTAAAAACACAATCTTTGCTCCTACATATATATATATAAAAAAAATTA
>VUQK01021259.1:0-12722 GCA_015106715.1 Bujurquina vittata | reverse complement strand
CGGTTAACCTAGAGCTCTATACCGGGCTAGCAAATCCATTCAGGGTACCAAAATGAAATCTATCACCATAAAATTCCATCTCCATCCATTCATTCGCTTCCGCTCATCCTTTTAAGGGTCGCAGGGGGGCTGAAGTCTATTCCAGCTGACATAGGGCGAGAGGCAGGGTACATCCTGGACAGGCCGTCAGCCTGTCGCAGGGCCAACACAGAGGCACAGACAACCATTCACACTCACATTCATGCTCGCATTCACACCTGTGGGCAATTTAGATTGGTTAATTAACCTAACCCCAGTAAGTGCATGTCTTTGGACTGTGGGAGGAAACCGGAGTACCCGGGGAAACCACGCAGACACGGGGAGAACATGCAAACTCCACACAGCGAGAGAGAGGCCGGGCCAAGGTGGAATCGAACCCAGGCTTTCCAGATGGTATTCAAACTGTGAGGCAGCAGTGCTAACCACCGCAGCCCCAACACCTAACCAAAATACAATATTACACTAAGATTGTGAACAAAGTCAATCAAATAAAGACCTACTATATAAATGGCAGTAGTGGAATATTCCCTTTTTCCCCCAAATTTATTTTAGTGTTCATTGCCATGCTATTTTAAATACTGATTAATCTTTCAACATAGCAAACATTAATATTAATTTAATATGGTGACTGTGACACCAATTTAAAAGGACAATCTGATTCAGAATCATCCTAATGAAGTAAATTGTATATTTCAGCTCCAGATTATTGTTCAATGACATGGAATAAAACCACTTAACCACTTGTACACTGAGCTTACCAGTTCACATCACAGCTGACTGTCCCCACTCAAAAAGCAAATACTTGACTACTCTAAAGATATGAAAAACCTCTAAAAAGAAGCTGGACTTACTAGGCTGTTTGAGGCGGAGCTCCATAGCAAGATCACATGCCTTTTCCCTCCTTCCCTCTGCCATAAGCAGCCTCTCTCTGCTCTGCTCAGCTCGATGCTCCAGCAGCTGCCGTTCCGCTTGTCGGTAAACACGCAGCAGCCGTGAACACAGAGTCTGGTGCAGCCGCAAAAAGAAATACCAGTTGTTGTTAACAAAGAAGAGATTGTAGACACCATCCAGCTCCTTCTGGTGCTCTGCTTCGGGGTCACGAAGGTCGACCTTTTCCCCAGCTGCGCCCGAGCTCGTCTCCGTAGGTGTAGACCCCGGGATCGACGTGGATCCAGCAGGCTGGCTTATGCTACTGGACGTGGCCGATGCTTCGTTTTCTGCAGGTTGGGATGGGCTGCAGCGCCTCCTCCTGGACTCACCATTGAGCTGCTGCTGTGGTTGGGACTGGATCTGGGACTGTGATTGCACAGGTTGGGGTTGAGACTGACAACTAGTGGCTGCTGCTCCTGATGCATTATTACCATTTCCTCCTCCCCCTGCTGCTGTGGCAGCGGTTCCACCTCCTCCTTTCTCTCCTCCATCTTCAGGCTCAGCCTCCTCATCTGTCCATTCTTCAGTGTCACTGAGCTCACCGCGACGGGAGAAGAACAGGTCAGGGACAAAGTGCTGGATGATGCGCTTGATGTGGTCCTTGTCATCTTTGTGGATGGTTGGCTGTCGTTTAACATGGTAGATGATGAGTGAGGCAGCATCTTCCAGGATTTGCTTGTCCTCATAAGTAAACACCATGTGAGGTTCACTGGATGAGGCTGAGCCATTACGGCTTTGTTGGCCAACACCACCTTCTTCTGTGCTCTGCTCCTGACGCTGAGACAAATAGAAGAAAATCAGACAGCAGAAAAATAAACTACAGGCTAAGCAGAAATGTGGAAATGCTTGACACCAAGAGGTTTCACTGACCTCCGAGAAATTTATCCCCTATATAAAAAGCAATACAAAAACTACCTGCACTCAAAGTCCTTTACTTGGTTGCTCTGGAACATTTGACTAAAATACACATCAGGAGCCATAGTAAAGCAAAACCATTTAAGGGTAAAAATATAAAATCAATGTTTTTATCAATGATACTACTAGAGAAGCTTTGCATGACTCATAATTCAAAATAATCCTTATTTATCTCTGTGTAGCCCCTCAGTTCATCCACTGTCTGTTTTACCTCCTCTCCTTTTAAAGGCCACCATCCCTATAAGGCAGCTGTCTTCTGATCGGCTGTCCTTTGCAAACAAACAGTTGGAACAGGTGGTGAAGCTGGTGGTCAGAGGTTTGCGCTGGAATAACCATATAAAGTATACCCACTGTGTTTGAAGAACTCTGAGGCCTGAGATTTTGGCTTGTAGGGATTACGCTCACATATGCAGACCTAAACATTCGTCATGTTTTATGAGACAATCTGCGAATGTAACTGAATGAAAATGACAATAGCACAATAGGTCAACTTTAGTAATGTCAACATGAATTGAGAAAATCCTAAAGCAGCTCAGAATCAACTAAGTTTGGCCAAGTTAAAATTTCAAATACACAGCCTCAGTGAGCTGATGGGTGTTGTGTAACTCCCATTTCCTAATTATAGGCAACAGAATGAGCTCTTGTATTTTTTTCCCTGACAATATTCAAGTTACACTATAATAAACCCTTTTATACCATCTCATTGAATCTGACTTTTATTGTGATTCTACAAAAGAACTTCAACAACTATGCAGGACTGCAGTAGAAGTCTTCACATCTTGTTATCTTTTCATCATTATGTAAGGTCGCAGATTGACTGTTTACCTCATCATAGATGCTTTCAATCTCATTAAGAAGACTTTTCGACCGCAGGGCCTTCATGTCATTCTGTTTGAAGTTGACTCCTTGATGGTCAAGGGACTTCAGGTAGGCTTTCTCGTACTGCTCCCTCCAAATCTTATTGAAACCCTGCTGAGCCTCTCGCCACTCTTCCTCCTTAGCTTTCAACCTGGAGAGGAAAGAAAAGCTTTAAAGTTGATGCCTAAAAAAAACAAAAACCACCCATGTACTGCAATATATTTTGTTACCACAGTACATTTGTTTTTCACATGTTTGATTGGAAGGAAAAAGTCAGTTCTTCAGAAAGTACTATTTATGTAGCAGGATGCACAAAGACCTCCCTGTTGATACAAGGATCTTACTCATGCTGTCAGCAGTTGAACATTCCCATCATACTGTCACTTGCTTAAACCTCTCAGCTGGTCTTGTAAATAGAGGTATAATCAACAATTTTCTTTCTATAGTCAGAATTACATAAACATAAGATGTGTCAGTTTAATGCAACACTAATTCATATGCATATGAAAGAATATTGTAGGCTATAATGCTTCAAATGTCTGCACACGTCAGATGTCATTGGGGAATTCTGTGATAAAAAGATTGTTCTGACCTCTTCAGCACCACAGGCACAGCAGTAGCAGGACTCCTCTTCAGTCCCTCGATGATCTCAGGGGCTTTGTCGCCATAGATACGATACACAGCACGACGCTGGATGACCTCAGAGGTGCCGCCCAGGCAGTCATCTAATCTGAATCGGTCCTGGTCCTCTGGTGAGAGGCGAGACAGCTTCTTCTGGACACTCTCTAGCACTCTGATGGTGGCCAAGTTTGTCTCCAGAACAACATCCAACTAAAGGGTGTTAAAGACAGATTTTAGAGGGCATCAACTACAGCTTAGTACCATGTGATATATGTGTTTAAGCACAAGATATCCTCCTTTTAAAAAGAAGGGTCACTAAATATATTTTGAGAAAGATTAGTTTTCTACTTATTAAAAACTGGAATTACATTCCTTATTAAGATGAGAATAACTTAATAGATGCAAGAGGGAAATTCATAAAAGGTGCAAATACCTCAAATCTTTCATCCTCACAGCGATGCAGCTGTTCCTCATAAGGAGTCTTCTTAGAGCTAACAAACGTCGAATCTTCTGACCAGGAAGGGAAAGACACCCAGGTGTCATTCAATACCTGTGCACATACAGATAAAGACGTATCCGTAAACTGTCAGAAACGAAAGACATCATAACAAAATACTTCATGGTAACACTTAAAACCATAATTATGCTCATTTACACTTTGACATTTTTACTCTGGACTCCACAGTTTGAATCAAGTTACAATATTGCTTTATCCTCTGTCTGAAACAATCTGTTGAAGTGCCTCTCCCTTTGTAAGGCAACTTTTTTCTGATTGGCCGCCCCTCAAAAAATATTTTAAGAACAGGTGCATGAGGCTATAATGCTGACAGCATTCATAAAGAGAATATTTTAAGGATATGCGTACTTTATGACATCAAGCAGAGCCAAAAGTAAGGGGAAAAAAATACTGCTAGCTGCCAGTGCTACCCCTCAGCCTCCTGGCAGCATAAACGTGAGGTGGCACAAATCCCCTGGAAATACAACTTCTAGAACACATAATTACCAAGACTCACTAGATCTTAATGGGGTGCACATGAGCCTCAGTAACTTTATTCACCATATCAATTGAAAAGCAAATAGCCAAGTACGGAATAAGAAATACTAAAATTATAATAAATTATAAACCACTGAGAATAATATCACTTTCTGTTATTGGCATTTTTATGGCAAGAACTAAGTCATCCCAGATTTTTAGTAGATGGTACAGCTATAGCATCAATTTGAAAATCTTACGTGAAATTGTTCGAGTTATCGCATTCATTTTCAGAAAACCTAAAAATGAATGAATTAGCATCTATGGTGGTAATTTGAACATCCTAAGGCCCATGGTTCTCAGCTCAGTGGGTTCACAAAATTGGCCTCCTGCCCAAATGGTGGTGTGCCAATACCTCAATTTTAGGCTGAGGGGTTTAAAGAAAAGAAAAAAAAAAAAGAATATGAAGATTTAAAGCTTTTGGCTCACAGTAGTTACTTGGACATATGCTCACCTCATTAGTTGAAACTTTAATATAAGCAAAAGAAAAACCTTGTTACACTGAACAAGTCGTCACTGATTTTAATGAATATGCATATTGTATCTTTCTCCTTATAAAGCACTTGCCTTATTCTGCATAACCATAGTCTACAACCAACTACGATGCCAGTAATTAGGATTTTCTTTCCTAATATGTTCCTAATGACTGCTAAGTAAGAGTAAGAAAGCTGCTGAAATACAATCCTAATATGTCAGAGACAGTTTTGGCCTCACACCATGAAAACTACTGAGAAAACATGTTTGTTATTGGTGGATATGTGTACACTTAACTTAATGGGTAACCTTTTGCCACGGTTCAACATTTTCACAAGCGAGTTCCTGTTTTTTTGTACTTTGCACTAGAGACAGAAACAGATGCCCAAGCAATACACTTTCCCACCACTTCACTAAAATACAGGTGGCAATAACGTGAAAAAAAAATGTGTGAAGACTGACTCGCAGCTTCATTCAGACACACCCACAACAGCAATGATAGCTGTAGAGCACACTTATTTGTCATATTTGCAAAATGCTACATAAATGTTGCATAAAGTGAGGTACGGCGCATGAGATCACAACCTTCTACACCATTGTGGTCTTATAGCCACACTGGTGCATGTGAGGTAGGGTCTGAAAAGGGAATTAAGTACAGTGGTCCATCGCTATATCAGGGTTCACTTATTGTGGCTTCATTGTATCGCAGATTTAAAAAAAAAAAGAAATATATATTACTAACTTTGTTTTGTGGAGTTTTCACTATATTGCAGGATTTTGTGGTAAATACCCATTTATGTAACACCCCATAACTATGTTCATCACTCAACTGAAGAGGTAAGTCACGCCTACGCCTTTAGCGGAAATGGAAGTTATGGCCGAGGGTGAAGATGCTGCACAACCTTCATTGCCATCAGTACTGAACAGCTACATTATTCATCATCTTCATCACTCAAGTTGTAGTAAAAGCATGAGAAAGGTTTATGAGTGTGGGAAGGGTTTATAAAGCCTTAAAATATATATAAATAATAAGATCTATATATAATAAATACAACACCGCTACTTTGCGGATTTTCACGTATCGCGGGGGTCTCTGGAATGCAACCCCCACGATAGTTGAGAGATCACTGTACACAGTGCCATTTTCTGTTTGTTCCTGATCAGGGATTGGCAATTTATCTCAATTAAGGTAAGGGGGGAAATGCAGTATATAAAAAGGGAAAAGCAGTGTGCAATTCTAACAACCTTGAAAACCAACATTTGTTATGACAGCCTTGCCTGAACTCTTAGTCAAGCGTTCTTGTGCTTTCTTTAAGTAGTCTCTAGGACATTCAAAGCTTTTCTTTCGATGTTGGCTGCCTTTTGTTCTGTTCTCTAGGTAGTTTTTTTTAAGGCCCGCCACTTCTTCTGTCCTCCACTTGTCCAGTTTTCCTCAAAAATTTTTAAGGACACACTGCACCATTCCAAAATATGCCAAGTTTCCAGCTAATAGCTATTTGAGAATCATCCTGTTTGTGCAAAAATAGTGTTATGCCTGTCAAACTGAATCATCATTGGTATTTTTCATAGATTTAACTAAAGAAATGGGAACAAATGTGCTTTTGCAACATGCTGCTAGTAACAAAGTGTCTAAAGCTATAACAATTGGTTCTTTGCCAAGTTGTCTGTTACGTGTAAACACAGTCATCTCTTGAGTTAAGTGCCTTTTTATACTTGAATCGTTCACAGGCCACTTAAGTGGTTCAACAAATAAAACATTCTTCTAAAATGGTCTTGTACAAGGACTGGACTGAAAATTAGTTAAAAAGGCAGCCAAAGAAAAACTTTGAAAAACCTTCAGAGAGCCTAGAGAACTATAGCTCAAGATCACTTTAAAAAGATGACAAGAAAGTCTGGCTCCTAGGAAGCAAAACAAAGACATGAGGAGTGATGCAAGACTTTTGCACAGTACTCTACCTCAGGGGAAGAACTCCCACAAACACTCTGAAGCATAAAATTAATACCTTCTGGTACTATTCTCTTCATTACTGATGAACCTTATTAATCTGCTCCATCACATCATGTCTTAATCACGTTAAAGTCATTAGCATAAAGTTGTACTTTACTGGAAAAACTGTACTTTGGAATATTTAATAGATTTTAAATTGTAAAGCAGAATTAATGAGAGAAGGTCTACACTCATGAAAGATGATGTTTATTGACCAGTGTTGATGAAATAAATGTAAGGGAAAAAACTTGACAGCTAGATTCTGCCCTGTGTGCGGATAAGAGTGTACCAACATATACAGCAGTTTTGTTTTTTTTTTTTCATAAACGAAGAGCTTTGAGACATCTTCATATTTGGTAGCCTGAAGGTGTGAGACAGAAACTAAAGTTGGCAACCTTCCTTTTCCCCCGCCTTATATTACTGCAGTTTAAAGTGTCCTCAAAAACAATTACTATAGTTAGGCGAGATGTCACAAAGACACAAAAAAAAGTATGCGCTAGTAACAGGAATCATACTCTTCTGCAGGTCTATCATCAATTTGTATGCATGCAGTTCAAACGTGTGCCATGCTGAAAAAAAGAATGTGCGACTCGATTTGGCAAAATGATTTGGAAGTCGCAGGGTCTAATTCTTAGGCAAGTAACTATGAACCAGCATGTATTGTGGGTCATTTCTGGCTTCACGGGATGTTCTTAGCAACAAGGGGGAGATTACTTACATGTTTTCAGCTGTATTATTGGCTACCCGTGATGTCATCATTAAATATTACTTTGTATATCTAAATATCTCATATGCAAAGTAATTTTAATCAGGACATCACTGGTATAATAATCACACTAAAAACATGTAAGTGATCTCTCCCTTGCTGCTAAAAACATCCTGTGAAGCCGGAAATGACCCACAATACAGCACTGATTCACAGTTATTTGCTTAAGAATTAGCCCCTGCAACTTCTGAGTTCTTTTGCCATATCGGGTCTTACATGTAAATTCAGACATGAAGTCAACATGTTAAGATGCTGTCAAATTAACAGAAAGGAGCGCATGTCTGAAAAGGGCAAAAATACATACAAAAACTTTAAGCAATTAAATTATAATGTGATCTCTGTTTGATAACATGTAAGTGGATATACCTCCTTGCACAAGGCAGTGCGCCCACTGCATTTAGGCTGCTGGTAGGTCTTGGGCAGTGCTCTATAGCTGGACCCCAGACGCTTGCAGGAGGCATAATCCACCTCTCTGCCCCCTCCTCCCTCCATGTAACGATCTGACAGCCCCGATACAGCATGAGAGAGCTCTTTGTCCCCAAGAAATGACTTGAACTGTGTGTATAGTTCAGGAAACTTCCTGCAAGCAGATGGGCAAAATTATTAATGACAGATAAATTCATGTACACCACCATTTAAAAGTATCTTTAATATTTCTTAAGAGGATCTGAATGTCCTATGTCAAAAGTAAAACAAAGAAAAGAAAAAGGAAAACATTAATATTTGTTACCCTTTGCTGCACTAATAGAAGATATTTAGTCAGGGCTGATGTAGCTACTATATTAAATCAATTTCCATATCAGTTTTTCTTGTTTTATCCATCTCAAAAAATCTTTACATTCACTCACCCTAAGAAAGGAGTGACAAGCTGTAACAGTTCAGCTCCTGAAACAACTTCTTGGTTGAACAAGGCGATGCAGCGCAGGAAGTTCTCATATACTTCCTGGCTTTTAAACAGGCGACGAACCTAAATGACAAATGGATTGAAGAAAATCAGACCCATCACTTTAATTAAAAAAAACAAACAAACAAAAAACTAAGGACAACTAAGGAAAATAAAAGGAGATTAACAGACTAGAACAGGGTGAAAAAAAAAAAATCACCATTACTGCCCTGAAGACTGATCCCTCACCTTATCAAAGAAGGAAAATTCTCTTAAGACTCCATGTTTGCCGACCGAAGCAAAAGACTGATCTTTGGTACAAGAATACTTCATTTTTTTCTAAATAAAAAAAGAAAGAAAAAAAAGAAATTAACATTACAAACTTTAGTTAGCAAAGTGAATATAGTTGCTTTTGGAAAAATACAAACGGCTGAACAAGGACATATTACACACACACACACACACTTGAAAGGATGCGGATTAAAATTTAAAAAAAGTGTTTCATTCAATTTTTTTTAGTAGTATACCCGCCCTACAGGTGTGGTCTTTGTTAATCCTTTATGCTCCTTCTTCCTAATGTTGCCATCACGTGGTATTACTACATCTATCACTATGGCCATCTTCCTCTGGTTATACACCACTATGCCTGGTTGATTATGTCACAAAATCTTAGCTCGGTCATTCTCAACCACCTTTGACTGCGTATCCTTGGGCCTTCCAAGTCATACTCGGTACAGATGTTCCTGTATACTATGCCAGCAATTTGGTTATGACGTTCCATGTACACACTACCTGCTAGCATCTTACTATGTCTTATTATGTGTTGGAATGTCTCAGGGGCATCTCTGCACAGCCTGCACCTGGGGTCTTGCCTGGTGTGATAGACCCCAGCATCTATAAATCTTGTGCTTAGAGCTTGTTCCTGCTGCCATGTATGTATCTGTGCCAGCTTTCAGTCCAGCTTTGTCCAGCCATTGGTAGGACTTTTCTATATCAGCCACTTCTTCTATCTGCCAGTGGTACACACCATGCTTCCTGCATGGCGTGTCCCGTCCTTCCATGATAGCTCCCGTTCTCGCTCCTCCTCTTTCTAGGATTTTTGCTGCCTCAGGTTTTCACTAACCACATGATCAGTTGTGGCCATCTTCCTGATGTACTCATGGGCCCTGCTCATATATTGAGCCATGTGTCCATTCAGCCTAACCGCTGGTAGCTGAATGGGACCAGTTCCTTTTTGGGGATCCTTGGGGATTAATACTGTTCAGCCTTCGGTTAGCCATTCCAGGTGTGTCTCATCCATGAGCGCATATATATTTTATGATGCAACACATTTGAATTTCCTCTAATAACAATTTTTAAAAGATGTTTAATGCTTTTTCTGTTATGTCCAAAAAAATGTAACAAAAAGTTAATACTGATACTTCTTTTGCGGACTGGAGTGCAACAAGCATAGCATTTTTACCTGCTCTGCAGCCATTTTTCACAAATCAACACTAAATTGATTTATTTTTGAGTAGTCATATTTTTTAATAAAATACAAGCCTTAATAATCACAAGTTTATTTTTGTTATATGATTATTTAGACCATATATGTATGAAGATCACTTAACTATAGTAATTTTGTTCATGTGAATATGTTATGTGTGAGGTTGTCAAGTTTGCCTTGAAAAACTGAGTAGTGCCCATATTAGTGCATAAACAGTAATGATACAACATGCAAAAATAAATTTTACTTTATGTACTTAATTATTTATACTATCTATATATCCCATGCATGTGATATTACTGGGTGTATAATGATAAATTATGTTACAGGCCTATGGGACAAATTTTGTGCAGCATATTATTTACTGTTCATAAAAGTAAATGGCATACATCATAGGGCTTATATGGAACACATCAATATGCATAAATGACAAACATTTTTATATGTTTTACTCAATTATGTCAGATTTAAAGATATGTGATTTTAAAGGTTCAAATAAATTGATATTCAGTGAACATTTATTTATTAGCATTTACTTTTTTAAATTAAATGTTGGTGTGGAAAATGGCCATCTCTTCCATTATCCAAACTGTTGCAGAGTTACTTAACATTTATGTGTATATGGAAAAAATAAGGCCAAAAGAAAATAAGGTTACCACGCTAAAATTCAGCCACTGGCAATTGTAACACAAATCTGTAGTGTCTGTAACAGGACATTCAGTGGTTCCATTCAAAGCTGGACATTTTTTGAATTAATCGTAAATACTTCACAAAACTTTACACCCCATTTCACAAGATGATAAAGTTTTAAAAACTATCCCAAGAACTAGTATATAACAGACCTAATTTTTGCCAATAATGCACAACTTTTGGCTGCTTGACTGTGACTGACCTGCTAAAGCAAGACCCTACCTTGAGCAGTGGAGACATATGCTGGAGAAGTATGGGCCTGGGTCTCTTTTTGTTCTGTTTGGTTATTGTGTCCTCTTCCTCTGTCCTTTTCAGCTGCTCTTTTCCCCCAGTCAGTGAGCTGCCTGTGAACTACAAAAGAGCAGGCACATGTGAGAAACCCCCCCAAAAACCTCAGTTTTTGGCTACTACCAACTATAATAACATATTCTTAGAAAACTGGTTTAACAGAAAAACTAAAAAAAAATCTTATTTTTAAATTCAAACAGTTTAATAGTGAAAAAAAAAATCTTGGTAAATTTGCTTGAAAAGTGGCCTGAACAGTAAGTATCAAAACACTTATTGAATGTTTTCAATTAATCATTAAGTTCTAAATGTGGTTGAAGTGCAGATTTGACAATGGAAACAGTGAAAGCGCAAAGGAAAAAAGCAGGTTTTTTGACTGCACTGACTAATAAATGTGAATATTATCAGCCTAACATTTCACAGCAGTAAATATACAAAATGCCCATATGCCCTCCGGCTGAAATGCATGGGCCCAGGTTCAAGTCTACCCTTTGTGTCCTTCCCTGCGATCTCTCCCCCTTCTTTCTGTCTACTCTTCACTGCTAAAATGCCCAATAAAAGCAAAAAAGCCTGAAAATAAATCTTTGAAAAAACAAATTAATTAATAACTGGAAAAGGGAAATGTTGCTTTCATGCCTGATTGTAGACTGTTTCTGTTCCAACCCTCTACATTTTTACTACATTCTGCTTCTCAAGTGGAACATTATGAATCTCTGTGTACTGCTGCTTGACTGACCAGTGATCTCTTGGCATCGGGCAAGAATTGTCCAAACTCAGCCAGCAGGTCTTCTTGTCCCTTGAAGAGACTGGCAACTTTAGAAAACACCTCATCTTCTGTCATCCCACTGCTGCCTCGGCTCCCTCGACTCTCCTTCACTTCCAGCTGCTCCTTCTGAAATATTGTTGGGGGTGGATAAGGGAGAAGGAAAAGAAAATACTCAACATCGTCCAAAAAAAACAAAAAAACAACCCAAAACAAAACTACATGTTCTATACTATGAATATCCGATTTAACGACTGTATTTCTACAGTACCTGATATGTGTGAAGAATTTCTAGGAAGGCTCTATAGATCTCTGGATGGTCCAGGAAACGGTTTTTAATCTTGTTTACATAGCTGATGGCGCTGTCAAATTCTACGGGGCTTGTCTCTGAGGCAGGAGGGGACACAGATGAGGTGGTGGCTGGATTCTGGCTCTCTCTGCTAGTTAGGGGAAGAGAAAGTCTACTGGGAGGCTCTAGAGGTCCTGCTGCTGAGGAAGATAGGGGCTCCGATGAGGCCACCTTGACTTCAATGGTCTGGGTAGGTCCAACTTCAGAGTGAGTGGAAGAGGCACTACCCGAGGTTGCAGCAACTGCAGGAGTAGCCGGACTCTTCCCCTGCGAGCCTGGGGATACCTGCACAGAAAAGCAATGGTAGAGTGAAGGTAAACTATATGACACAATAAGCAAATGGCTTTGTAAGCATATGCCAGTCCAGGTGGCAGTTGAAATCATGTTGTATCCAACTTTAATATGCTCATGTTGCTACAGAAATATTAAACACTCAAATCTAACTTCCCTCAGTGGGTTTGTTTCAAATATCTCCCTTAGCAGTATATAAACTCTATGTACACTTTTTAAATGTACACAAAAGAAATGTAACCAGTAACAGGGTTAATACAGGAATTCTACAATTCAATTTACTACCTTTTACTACCTATTTTTACTACCTCTACAATATTTTTACTACCAGCACAGAATTGAGCACCAACCT
>VUQK01021253.1:21342-52403 GCA_015106715.1 Bujurquina vittata | reverse complement strand
GAGAGTCTCCGGCAGCACGGCACGCAAGACAACCTACTGACAGCTGCGACTGACTCACAACCAAGGGGGTAAAAGATGGAGCACAGAGACACCGACTTCAACATATTGTTAGCGACCGATTCGTACAAGGTACGGTACCTGTGGTGGTTTTAGGCGAATCTGGGACTGGGTGGAGAGGGGACCCGTTAAGAGTGAAAATTGACAAAGTCAAGGTGGTTTCATCATTGGTCCCAAGGCCATCACACTGCTCTGTGTGGCCGATATCCATCGGCTCACTGTGGGCCAAACTGGGTTGGGGGAGGAGGAGAGGTCTGGTACGGCAGAGATGGTTTGCCACATTCACAAAGCGAGCATCCCTCTTTGATCTAGCTTACATGCAGGATCGCTGGTATTACCATGTTAGTTCCTCGTCGACTTGCTAGTCGCAGTGGTCTACGGCTAGCTGACTTAGCTAGCTAACGCACAGGGAGCGCAGGAGAGAGATGGAGGGTGTTGAAATATATATATATATATATATAAAAAGCTAACATTAGCCTCTAGCTAGCAAGTGCCGTATCAACTGCACATGGGCGAAAGCTCAGTCACACTAGCTCGACGTCGTGGTAGCCCCTATAGGGCTCGTCCCCACCACTTATAATGCAATTCATGACTTCCGAGAAAACAAAAGCGAAAGTTAAAAGGAATCACGATTATGCCAGGCAGCTAGTCTTCAAAGGAGGTTGTTAATGATGTTTAGCAATGGGCAAAGGTTTAAATGCATGCTAACGGCAAGAAACGACCCGCTGCTAACTACCAATGTAAACAGAGGGCAAATGCTCAGAGTATTTTCTAAAAGCACGTAGCAAGTAGTTGCCGGGACGGCTGCCAGGTCGGTCGCCATGTGACACCATTCAGTGTTGCTGATGATATGACAGAAAATCAGAAATGACTGGGGAGGGGAGTAGGGAGGTACCAGCAGAGGCTGAAAGACCAAACATAAATACTAAACTTAAATTCAGACTGAAATCAGGGCTGTACAATAGTTAGATGAATGAACTATAAACTTGTAAATGTAGTCTAATGATACATAGTAACAAATTTATGTATGCATGGGTAAAAAATGCCGGTTACAATGGTTTGCACATATGAATCCATATTTTACAGAAATGCCATGTATTTTCTTGGTATTATTTCTTTAGGTTTATTTATTATCACAATGTAGAAGAATCCCTGCTTAATAATCTTTCCTTAAAAGCCTTTATACAGGAAAAAAATCCATAAAGACATGTATTTTGATTGAACAGGAGTCAGATATCACACATTAGTCGTGTTTTATTTATTTGAATTGCACAAAGTATCACTTTGTTCATACAATATATATATTTTAAAACTGCTCTTTGGTAATATTTTAATGGCCCTATGTGTGCTAATGCTTTCTTTTTTTATTCCCAGCCTGTGACAGAGAGTGTGGGTGAAGTTTCACTGGTTTCATCGGTCCACGTTGATTGTATACCCATATATATATATATATATATATATAATGAGTTGCGTTGTCATGTTATAAACCTTAATAACTTACCACTAAAATCTCCTTAGGAGTTAAAGTCCTGTATGATTTAGTTATTCCTAAGGTGCAGTATTTGCTTAGGTTTCACTTCATTGAAATGAGAAGTTTTGGTTTCATTTTCATTATTATATTTTACAGTTTAATTTTTCGCTTTACAAAAAAATAGATAAAAGTAAGAGTTTACCTGATGCTAGCAGTATTGATCAATTTGTATTATTGATGAACAGGCAATGCCACTGCTGATTGGCGTTAAGTGCATGCTACCTACGGTTGCTTGTGGGTGTTTGTGAGCTTAACAGAAACAACTCTTTGGATGAGACGTGGCATTTGGTGTCGAGCGATTAAACTGAAAGTTATAGCCTTCCTTTTGGTTTACACCAAATGTTAAGTATCTGGATTGACTGACACAGTAACGGGTGTGCCCAGTCAATTGGAAGGCATGTAATGTGATACCCGTTCCAGAATATCAGGTACATTTCTTGACGCAACAAATCTTTCATAGGGCTTGTATTTCATTGATTTAAATTGTATACTGATTTTAATTTCAATGTGTTCTCTTCCTGGTTAAATAAAGGTAAAAAAATAGACTTTAAGTAATCAGAATTTTCTTATTTGAGTATAAAAAAGTAAAAAGTAGATTTCAAAGAACCAGCATTTTCTGACAACAATGTCAAAAGTCAGGGTGTAGCTGACAGCCACATTCCATTTCCATTCATAGAAGATAATTCTCCCCCAGCTCAAGAAAGCAACTTTTACCAAAGCGTAAAGAGCTTCTCTGTGGCAAACAGATGAAGGCTACAATTGCTTGTTTGTTTTTTTTAGGTAGCGATAAGGTGTAACTTTTCAAAATGATGTGCATCATAGCTGTGAAAGTGTATGCTTCTCGTCAACTAGTAATAGTTAAAGGCTCAAGAGGAGCAGCAAATGCCTGGTAAATGATAGAATAGATACATCGTTCCTCACTGCAGCACAGACAGGTTTTATTTGTGTTGCAAGACCAGTTTAAGGTCAATAGTATTGCCACGTCACCTTGTATTTATTATGTCTTGGCTTTGCATGACTGCAAGAGAAGGGTTAATGCAAAGAAATGCTCAGTCTCATAAAAAAAAAATCGAGGCAAACACGGGACATAAAAACAAACTCCACCTGATTGTCTTTGTGTTTTGTTTGCTTGAATTCAAAGGCAAAGTTCAGTCTCATATCCAGGCTGGCCTATTGTCTGGAAGCATACATCCACAAAATCCTAAGACATATTCCAGGGAGGAGTTATACTGTGTACCATTATTAGCACAGATTTTCAAAGCTGTCCCACAGCACTAGTTTGTCATGATGTGACCACGTTTACTTAATATTACACTTGTCTGACCCTTAAATATAGAGCAAATGACAGTGAGAAAGCAAGGGGAACATATTTCATGTTTCTCTCATTTACGTCAACGTATTTGGGGCCTCAGTTTAGCTTTTTATATGCGTCCCCTTCCTCTTATTTTGAAAATCCTACTGTCCAGCTAGATCTGGCACTTTCTGCTTCATGTTTCCTTGCTAGCATTGTCAGTACCATTCATCTGCTTCTGCAGGTTGTCTCTCATCCTGTGGTTGGATGGCCCAACTGTATGTTCTTGGACTGCATCTGTAGTTCTGCATTTTGAAAACCGGCTGCAAGCTGGAACCCGCAGCAGGTAGAGAGCTGGTTTGGTCCAGAGTTGGAGTTTATCGATGGGGTGAGACTAACTGAACAGGCAGTGTGTATTGTTCTGTAATTTATCTATGGGTTGAATGCCTAACTTTGGGCATTTCAGATCTGGTAATAACTGAAATGTTTGTGATGGTAGATTTAAGGAAGCCTTGTCTTGAAAAAAAACAACGGAGGAATTACCTGATATTTATAAATGGCAACCGTTGTGCCAGAAAATTACTGGCACTGCTTAACTTTCTGTGCTTTTATTGATTCGGCGTCAGTGTGACTATTTCGGTGTTTTCAATTCCAAGTAAATCATGTAATTTCACCTTCTCGGTATATTCTGGGTTTTAAAGCATAGAGGAAAGAAAAGGAGGAAGCAGGTACACCCCAAACCTGTCTTTACTTGTTTTTGTCTGATCCGTTTTTCAGTACAAAAACAAGATAGAATGAGTTTATGATTGTCTGATGAGTACCAGAATTTACAGTTATTTAGATATGAAAATGGTGAGAGTGATTGGCTAAATATCTACACAGAGTCAAAGGGAACTGCTAAATGTTGGCACTCTGTGGGTTTACCACTACAAGCACCCCCTCCCAGGTTACACTTTCAGATTTGTGATTGTTACTGTAAAACAGAGTTTTGCAGCTCAGTAGTTGGTCTTCTAAATAAGTAATGATTTTTCTAGATAGATAACGGACTACATGCTGTATGTTTTATAATCAAATATGCATATACGTATATACTGCTGTCTTTTTATAATATTCTTGGTGGATGATAAAGAGGTGTTGCTAGCTACATTCTAGTTTTGTCATTCTAAAACAGTGTTTGTGTGTGTACATCTGCATGTGTGCCACGGGGTTGGGCCTAGTGTCATGTTTAGTGTCTTGACTCTATTTTGAGTCTTCGAAAGCCCAGAGGAAAGGACACACACAGGGGTCAGAATAACCGAGTGGTTCATTGACATTTATCTCATCTATGCTCGCTGTGGGTGTCGAGCACTTTTGTTGCTTCCTGCATATATATAATGTGTGCTGCGGTCTGCCCTTCAGTCCATTTTCATGGATAATTCTACCTGTGCACACAGTGTAACCTTTATGTAATTACAATAGAAACATTACCCCCCCCAGGGTTGCGTAAATGAGGGACATGCCTGTGACCCATATTGAGCCTTTTTCACTGGGAAATACTGTCTTTTTTTATAGTGGGGTGTCTTGCTTTACCATTGCGGGAAAACAGGGTCCATCTGCCATAGGTGAAAGGTGAGGTACACCCAGGACAGGTTACCAGTCTGTTACAGGGCATTAGCAAATAGTATTTGTAGACAAGTTAGCATCGCCCGCACAAACTACAGGCGACCAAAGCCATCACAATGAGGTTTTCGGACCCAGTGCTGTGTATACTGGCAACAGGCTTCTTCATTTGCGTGGACGAAAAGTTATTTTGTGGTTTGAAAATGCTGTCATTTCTCTTCGCAGTTGCTTCAGCACCCTGACATCAAACAAAAACATAACGTGCAAGGTGTTGAGTCAAACTTTGTGTATGCCATTTCCTTTGAAAAGAAGACTTATGGTGTAATCTTGAACAGCTAACACATTTCATCAGTTCTTTTGAAAGTTGGGATTGTGCAGTATTGTACAAACTGTGTACATTTTGAAATTGTGCGACAGAGCAGGCCCTTTTCCTTCTGATATTAATGATAAGATAGAAAAAGCATATTCAAAAACAAAGATTTTATTGAATATGCTTGCGTTAAAGCCTGCTACCAAAAAATGGGGTTTGACCCAACTTATAAATGAGTGCTTCGTCACAAATGAATGTTGGATTGAAATAAGAAAAACAAAAAATGAGCCGTGACAGAGGTATGCAGTCTCTGCTGCTCTTGTTTTAGTTTTGTCCTAACTCGGTTAAACTGGTTAGTCATTGCATATAGCCAATCTAATTTGTCTTGTGCTCTGTTTTGGCAGGTAACACATTATAAACAGTACCCCCCCAATACGAGTAAAGTGTACTCCTACTTCGAGTGCCGTGAGAAGAGGACAGATCCCAGCAAAAACAGAAAAGTCAAATATGACAAAACTGTCTTTTACGGGCTCCAGTACATCCTGCACAAATATCTAAAAGGTAAGTTTGGCTCACATTTAAGTAGTGCTTTCTAGCCAGAATAAATCTGACCTGCAACCAAGTGCGAGCCTCTTAGTGACAATTACAGCCAGACTGAAGGGAGTTTGGTCACGCAGCCACTGCTTTGAGAAATTTGTGTAAACAGAAGTGTTTTCAGTTATCTTAAATTAAATAAGGGTAACAGTTCAATACTTAAATTGCATAATGGAGACATAGAGGTGTTTAAAATCAGCTATGCACATGATATTTTCACACTTTGGGTGAACAGTGTGCACAACCACAGTATATTGAAGGATTTATACCTGTTAATAACAATAATAAGTGTAGCTGCGAAAGTCAGCATTCAGACTTTGCAGGGCCTTTTACAATACTTGATTGGTCCCTGTGGGAGCACTTTATTGTTTTGCTCGTCCCTCTACAGGGCAAGGTCAGCGTACAGGGTTAGTTACAGACTAGCAATGCCTCAAGCTCTTCAGAGTCGTTGCATTGCTCAAGGACACTTCAGCAGGGCAGGTGGTTTCGGTTCGGGTCTGCAGCAGCAGTTATTTTATTCATTTGAAAACCAGCAAGGTAACAGTGTGCTTCACATTGATTAGACTGTACAAAACAAACATAAAACAAAGAATCCAGGTTGGGAAAGAAAGGCGAACGCAAGACCAGCCTGAAATAAGCCCAAAACATTCTATGCTCTAATTAACTCAAGATGATTAACGCTGACGTTCACGTTACTCAATGTGATCCTGAGAGGGCAAGAGAGAGTGTTGAAAGAATGCATCTCCCTCATGTCTCTTAAGCGGATTTCATGGTGTGGTAACAGAGGTGTGGAGAGAGTGCCATGGGTAACAGAGAACACAGACAGAGAAGACAAAAGCACAGCTGCTCTTTCACCGTCTGAGGGAGAAAAGCTGGCTCGGCAGCGCGTCCCTCCGAGCGCAGTGATTAGGCCATCTACTAGAGATGCTTCCTTGATCCTCTAACAAAAAGTGTGGTTAATTAATTTCATGAACAAGGAAAAAATCATTGTGAAAGTGAAAACAGAACCTTTGTTTACCCAAACCAATGTGTTTGATTAAAAAAAGGGGGGGGAGGGGGTCACCATTAGAGATTTTAACTCTATAATTCATTCTTGCAAGAGGGTTACATTAAAGTAGCTTAGTATAAAATGTAGAAACCAAAGAAAACAGCCAGCTCCACTCTCACTTTGTGGCTTTAGAAATCATGACGGAGCGAATAATACTCCTCAACAAAAAAGTAAATAATTTAATTTCTCAAACTGTCCAGCTTTTCTTTTAATTTCCTAATATACCACAGTATCTGTGGTATATTGTAATAATAGTTTCCATCATCTTGAAACTAGTCAGACTTGAAATGGAACAAGGAGGTAGTTGGTGTCACATGTTTTGTGGACAAAGATGCCCTTTCAGCAGCTTTAAATTTGATTACTGTTGCGGACAGTTGTGTAGCACTCCACTTCTGCAGTATTTGTTTCACCAGCATCTCTGTCTGCACCCTCTGCTGCTCCCTCCCTTATTCCCCACCTCCTTCCTGCTCTCCAGGAAAAGTAGTGACTCCAGAGAAGATTCAGGAGGCGAAGGAGGTCTACAGAGAACACTTCCAGGATGATGTTTTTAATGAGAAGGGGTGGACTTATATTTTGGAGGTAAGACAGTTCTGAAAGCTGCTTAAAATTTTCTTTTTTTTATTCTCAGTGATGCTTTGCATTTGCACAAAACAATTTCTAGGCATATTTGAAGGTGGAGTCCACAAGGAATACCGACTGTTTGAGGAATTGTGTTTATTGAGGAACAAGTTGAAAGTGTGTGTAAATATACACACAAGTGTGTACTCGTGTTTCTACATGAAACATTGTGAAGTTGATGTTGCGTGTATCAAAGAAGTGAGAGATCTGAGATGTGCACATCAGGAGTGTGGACGGTGTTGATTTAACAGGATAATAATCATTATTTGTGTGTGAAAAAATGTGTTTTCTTTTAAAGTCCCAGACCGAGGTAGAGAAAAGCAACTAGAAGGAAACACCCTACCTTATAAACTAAATAATATGGTGCCAAGTCACCAGAGATGAACATAAAAGTTCACCTTTAATTTTTTTTCCTTAGGAGTAAATTGCTTAACTCTGAAAATGTTTTTGTAATAACATAGAACTAAATTGGTTTATGCATCCAAAAAAGTGTGTATACATTTTTTTTTCTGGCTTTATGGTTTCTGCTCTGCCAAGTGTGTCACAATGCTCAATTAGCTCTTAATATGGCAATCATACAGGTATTCTGTGTTTTACGCTCATGCTCTTTAAACCAGCAAACATAATGGCAACATTAAGCATAGAAATGTTGCCCAGTTTTGGTAGCGGGCCTGCATCTTCTTGTTAGCCACAAAAAACTGAACAAACCTACTTCGCATCAGGTTTGAAATGTGTATATTTTTTGCATAACGCTACTGCGTCTCCACAAGCACAAGGTCCTACTTTCCAAGAAACTGTATTGCTGCCAAACGTGTGCCAAAGACTTGGTACAAGTAACGAAGAAGAAGCTGTTATACTGACTTGTTGTGTTTGCATGCGTGCCTTTGTTTACAGAAATACAATGGACACCTGCCCATTGAAATCAAGGCCGTGCCAGAGGGGAGTGTCATCCCTCGAGGCAATGTATTGTTCACAGTGGAGAGCACTGACCCTGAATGCTACTGGCTCACGAACTGGGTGGAGGTACGTTTGTTCTGTTTGTTTTTATAGGCCCAGGTTGGGGTGAATTTTGAGAGGGGCCCTGACATGACAGTGTCCATGTTTTACTCATTTTAAGGATTTAAGGTCTACTTTTTATGTGTAATTTATTACAAAAACATCGATTTTGACCGTTCTTTAAGTCTGTCTCGTGTGGGGTCTCCTACTTTTCAGTGCAGTGCTAAATCATAAGAGAACCTCTTCAAAGTGTCACTACTGGAAGAGCTGTATCAAATAAAAAGCCGTTGTAAATTTTGTACCCTTGTGCCCTCATACAGCAGTGAATTTTTTATGCGCTCATCACATTGCTACTAAAACTACATTTGCTAAGCTTAGTAATACCATTTAATGGTTTTTTGATAATTCATTGACGAAGGAAGACATTAGCAACATTTATGCCCTATTTATTACAATGGAGAGTTAATAGTTATATAAAAGCCATAAACAATTTAGCTTGGCAGCATGCCCTGCAACACCTCATGACTTCTTAAATCTCACTGAATTGCAGTTTTGTCATAGTTTATTGCTTAATACCCACTTGGAGACTTAGTTGTGCTGCAACTGCAGCAAATAGATTCACACAAGTTGAAAAGTAGAAAAGGAAGTTGCTTGTGTTATTTTACAGTCAAGACGCCATGAATTCATTCAAAGGACAGATTTGATTGATCACACTTGTTCTAATATTCCTGACTCTGACACACAAACAAGAAGTGAAATTTCTGTTTTGGTGGCTGCAGACTGAACAGCTCAACAGTTCTGGAAAAGGCACTTTTTTCACTTCTTTGTCGAGATCAGGGTGAAAATATTAATATATTTTTGCTGACTCTGTAAAAGGCAAACAAAATCCACCTACCAGTGTATTTTAAACTTAGTAACTTGAACAATTTTATTATTATTATTATCCTTTTGTTCAGAGGGGCTAGCTCTACGTGGACTACACAAGACAGTCCCGAACTGTCGTGTTGTACATTAACAGAATGACCTGAGCATATACTGAATATACTATCTGTTTTCTTGCTGTTTCCAGTCTTTGTTCTAAGCTGAACTTTTTGCATTTAGCTTTATTTTTCAAGCTACAAATAGAAGAGTCTTATAAATAAGCATATTTAGCACACATCTGTTAATCATACTGTAAATTCCAGAAGAGTTTAAGTAGATTAGCGTGAACATTGAGTGCAGTATGTTTGTGACGCCTCTCTGAGATCAGGATTATCACAAACTAGATTAATTTACCAGGAACAGTGTTTTCACTTTCCGTTCTTCCTCGTCTTTGACTCCTGCCGCTTCGGTTTCTTTTTCATTGTCAAGCCTGTTTGTAAATATTGCATTTGACTGCCCCTGCAAATGACTCGCACAGTACTTTTTTTCTAAGAGCGCGATTAAGCAGAAACAAGCATGCTTTTGTTTACGTCTGTTGATGCAAAGAGAAAGCTTATTATAATCTGTACACACACACTTAGCAGCACATTAGTAAGTTCAGAAACTCAAATGTATCCTGAAAGTGGTCTATATTTGAAGCCATTATGTGGCGCACGCGCCCTTGACTCTGTAATGGCATCATACTTGGAGGTCACCTACAGCCAAGAGCACTGTGACGACACAATCACACACCCGTTTACACACATTTAGTGAGTTTCTCTGGCTGGTATAAATGCACGAATAAACGGACACACACGGGAGGGTTATTCTTCATGGCCGAAGTAAAATTAGCTGTAGCCTGGTGTCCTTGAGCTGCATTATTAGGTCATACTCTATTTATCTCTTTCCCCTTCACTGCCCGTCCCTTCTGGTTTACCTTCTTATCATTTCTTCTTTGTCGTACCATTTGTCACATCATTTTTTCCCCCCCATTTCGTCTCTATAGCTTTCTCTTCTTGTTATTTTATTTCTTTTCTTGCCATCACCTTCCCCATTCTCATCCCGCTCTGTTGTTCCTAATCACCCTCCATTTTGTTCTGGGACATTGACAGAGTAGTTATGTTGGCGTGTGTGTGTGTGTGTGTGTGTGTACACGTGTCCATGTGCATTCCTCCTTAGTGTTGTTTTTACTGCTGCCCCATTTTACCATGGCAGACAGTATCCTTTACAAACTGTCACATAACACAGTTATTACTGCTACACGTCCATGCTCCAGTCTTGTTTGTGCTGTTGGCAAATGGTTGTTTTAGCCCACTGCTAGGTGGTAGCATGATGGTGTCATAATATATCATTGCATAACTCAGCTTTTGTGGATATAAATGAGATGTTAGTGTTTTGAAATAAAAATGATTTAGTACTTTTATAAGGTGTTCTAGGCGCATAAATCTATAAATGGATCATTTTCGCCAGTTGCTCAGTGGTACCAGGCATCATAATATTTGATATAGAAAAGAGCCTTCAGGGGCCTGAGATGTACCCATGTGCCAAGTCTGATTGCTCAACTCCTGATAGTCTAGGAGGAGTTGGCAGACAAAGAAACAAACACACACACGCAGAGATTTTCTGTATAATTGTAAGATAATTACAGTTCACAAAAGTAAAATAATAAGTTGAATAAATTTTTTTTAAATATTTATCTGAGTTCATATACATAAAATGAGTCTTCATAAAAACGTCAACGTTTATATAAGCGTAAAAAGCAGACGTGTATTCCTTTAACATTTATCTCTGTGAGGGCACGAGCTCACACTATCTGAAACACTTTCAAAGAGCTATTTGAGTGCCGAGACTTTAAAGGTTATGGTTAGCATTAGGTAAAGGGCAGGGTCAGGGGCTAAATGTCAGTGAATGTCCTCACAAAGATAGCCTTAGAAACGTGTGTGTGCATGGACACTGGACTTTCTTTGGTAGTCACATGAATCCATATTATGGTATTATAATTAGGCTGAGGATGCATGTGACCTGCTCAGCGTTATGAGGTAGAAACATGCTGCACAGTGTTAGGAATCAAGCAAAGAATCAGAGCTGGAAGTTTGCAAACTATTTTTATAGTCTTAGTTATAGTTTGAATTTTATTCTTGCTTGATGTCTTTATCAGCTGTTAATGAGGTTTAATGCGTGCAGCACAGAACTTGGTTGGCATTGCTAACATTAAGCAGTGGCAAAACAGTATGCAGTTACATAATGTCAGTTTAATGTTCTTCTTTATAACCCTGTGGCGACCTTATTACATAGGTTTCTCTTTCCAGTAAAGGTGACACTTCTCTGCATTATCTGTTCTTACTTTAGCTTGAATCTGATCCCAGGACTCTAATAAAGGAGAAGAGCTTTCGAAAGGGACAGCAAAACACTGGCAGATTTTCACAGAAGCATGCTTTATGCTGCGGATTGCAGAAACTGTGTATTCATAAAAATTTTCCAGGTGGTGGAGAGTACAGATAAGCCACTTGTTTTTTTTATTAAAGTCATTGACTGTGGTCCAGAGTTGACATGGAACAAGGAATGTAGTTTTCCCAGAGTTTGTCTTTGGTGAATGAGCAGACTGCTGTGATCCCTCTGAGCCTGTTAGTTTTGGGTTTTAGTACCATTTAAATACTGGGAAAGAATTGGGCCAGACAGTCACTGGTCTGTTCCCTGCAGGAAAAAACACAAGGAAAAACTTCAACTACAATTTTTGCTTCTTTTTGGTGTTATGCAGTTGCCATAATAAATGCATGTGAAAAAACTTTGTTATGAAACCTAATGCCACCCTAAAACAGTTGTAAATGTCCACTAAGGTGAACTAAACTCTCCTTTCTTGCTCCATCAGACTATCCTGGTTCAGATCTGGTATCCAATCACTGTGGCGACCAACTCTAGAGAGCAGAAGAAGATCCTCGCCAAGTATCTCTTAGAGACTTCTGGGAACTTGGAGAAGCTAGAGTATAAACTGCATGACTTTGGCTACAGGGGTGTGTCCTCACAAGAGGTATGAAGGAAGCTAAAGGATTCAGATCTGCTTAACGTTTGTACTAATAAAAGGAATTTGAGTGTTTCATGTGTGTTCTTTATGTTGATTGGGATTTTTTGGGCATCAAAGACAAAGAAAATTAGACTGTGTTTAATTT
Source organism: Bujurquina vittata (assembly GCA_015106715.1). Lineage (NCBI taxonomy): Eukaryota > Metazoa > Chordata > Actinopteri > Cichliformes > Cichlidae > Bujurquina > Bujurquina vittata. The sequence continues at coordinate 40,292 of VUQK01021253.1, read as the reverse complement.
GCACCTATTATGCTGATTTCCAGCTCCATATTTTTTATTTTTGGATCCAAATAAAGTAGATTTGCATAACTTTCAATCAAAATAATCCCTGTGTAGCTAATACCTGGCCTCGGTGCGGTCCCTCAGTTCAATTAATGTCCTTTAGCTTTCCCTTTAAGTCAGATCTTCTCTGACAAACAGAAGGTTTGAGTAGCAGGTGGATGGGGCTTCTGTACTTAGAGCCAGAGCTGTGTGCCTGAGATGATTAAAGTTATCTTCTCTCTGTGACATCAAAGAGCATCCACCGCTGCAAATACGACAGACACTAAGGGAAAGAGCATTGAAGTACTTTAAGATTGTTAAAACAATTCAAGGTCCATAACCCTTCCTATCCTCCACATTCACAGACTGCTGGCATAGGAGCCTCTGCCCATCTGGTCAATTTTAAGGGCACGGACACGGTCGCTGGCATCGGAGTCATTAAGAAGTACTATGGCACCAAGGACCCTGTGCCAGGCTTCTCAGTGCCTGCTGCTGAGCACAGGTACACACATGCACACATACTTTGCTAAGGGACTTATTTATTTAGTGTTAATCTGTAAAGGACTTTATGTCCCTGCTTAGAGACAGAATATTTGTCTGTGTAATGTACCGTTCTTAGCTGTAGTGTAGGGTAGTATTTGATCACCTGCTTTTAAACTTGTGAAAATTTAGTATGAAATAATGATGGGTGTCCTTTTAAGGGACTCCTAAGGTTTGCACAAGCTTTAAGCAGTTCAGACCCGAGCAGCCCATGCAGGCTGTTAAATTACGGCACACACTTTTAATTATCAGCATATAGGCCATGTAATCACATATTCCCAGAAAGTACAACAGGAAAATCTCAACTGTGTGGATCTCCATTGCTGCTTGTGATGAAATGGTGTACATTTTGGCCAAAATCCAGCTCTGAAATCCAGCTTTTTCAACCATAGAGAAGGAAACTTGCTTCAAATAACACCTAATTGTCAGCCAAAGTTGCTGATGTAGAGATTTTGTCAGCCAGACTGAGTAGTTATTCAGCATTTGGCTGATGTTGGTGTTAATTTTCTCCCCTGACTAGTGCTTGGTCACCCTCGCAGTTATTATCTGGTTCGTCTATTTCATTTGGTGAATGGCGCCGTGATTGGCTGGAAATGAGGGTTTTGATTGGCTGCTGCCCTGGCACACGTCTCTCTCCATTTATCCTGCTCACAGACACCTCGCCCTTTTCTGTTTCGCTCTCATGCGCACGCACAGCCGCTTCATACTCGCCGCCAGTGCTGTTACTGCTGCTCCAGCGCACCCTTCTTCCCCATACCAGTGCATTGTGGGATAGTGGCCGGAGTTGTTATAGCAACTGTTATGCAATGGCCTCCCTCCTGAAATCAGTTTCATTTCTACCTCCTCGGTGGGAGGAGCCACAGTGAAATTCCACTTTGTAAGTGATGTCAGGAGAGGAAAGGGAGGGTTGATTTTTAGAGAATAGGTGTGTCACCCTCGGAGTCTTTTTAGGCCTTCACTGAATGAAGAGGAAATTGTCTTCAAAATTATTCTTGTATGACAGTAGCTTGGTGCATGATGCATTAAATAGACGCATTATTAATATTTTTGTTATCTAATTATTTGATCTTTTCCTTTTAAAAGATACCAATTCTCATAGGTACACTTACAATTTTTAAGGTACTTGGCAGATAGGGTGTTGGACTTCCCTCAGTTCTCTCACTCTCCCAGGATTACTTTCTGATGTGGAGATCAGGAGCTTTCTGTGGGTCATACAATCTGTTTCTCTCCGTCTTAGACTAAAACCTGGAGTGCAGCGCCCTCTTCTGGACAATCTGTTGCATTGTCACTTGATCATTGTGTTCTGTCTCTTCTGCCACTTGCCCTCCTTCTTCAGATGTATGTTTAATTGTGCTGCCATCCTCTCTGCAGTACCATCACAGCATGGGGGAAAGACCATGAAAAAGATGCCTTTGAGCACATCATCAAGCAGTTTCCCAGCGTGCCTGTGTCCATAGTCAGCGACAGCTACGACATCTACAACGCCTGCGAGAAGATTTGGGGAGAAGACCTACGAGGGCTGATTGAGACGCGCAGCGCAGACGCCCCGCTCGTTGTTCGGCCAGACTCGGGAAACCCGCTCGATACAGTTTTGAAGGTGAGCACACACGAACAGCTTTAATTTCATCTAGAATCTTTAACCCGGCCAGGAAAGGAAACTGTTCCTCTTTGTGCCGCCTTCTCATTCCTCTCTTCTTTGACTGTTAATAGGTTTTGGAGATTCTTGGTAAGAAGTTTCCACCAAAGGAGAACTCTAAAGGGTTCAAGGTTCTCCCTCCGTACATTAGAGTCATACAAGGAGATGGAGTGGATATCAACACACTGCAAGAGGTATAGACACACAGCATCATATGTGCACAGATTTAAAGCGACAACAAGGTTTCATCATGTGTATTTTTTCACAGATAGTGGAGGGAATGAAGCAACACAGATGGTCCATTGAGAACATTGCCTTTGGGTCTGGAGGGGCTCTGCTGCAGAAACTGACCAGAGATCTGCTCAACTGCTCATTCAAATGCAGCTACGTGGTCACCAACGGACTAGGGGTGAGGACCGGATCAATTAGTCTGTCTACATTTTTATAAGCAGCTTTTAATCCTTTAAAGTGGGTTTTATATGTGACCATCTATGAATAAATAGCGATTCCACAGACTTTTTGGAAATGTCCTTTCTGTTTCAGTGTGACATTTTTTTAAATTCTTATTTTATTAATTCTTATTTATCTTTGCGCTGTACCTCAGGTGAACGTGTTCAAGGATCCAGTGGCAGACCCCAACAAGAGGTCAAAGAAAGGTCGTCTGTCTCTGCACCGGACGCAGAGTGGCGACTTTGTCACTCTGGAGGAGGGCAAGGGTGACCTGGAGGAGTATGGTGTGGTGAGTTCACTGCACGCAGTAGCACACACAAACCCTTTTCTGTACTTAAATGCTTCTAGGTAGTATAAAAGATTTAATACCAACAGTTATTCTCACATTTGTTTTCTCTCTATACTCTGCCACCCCACGCTAACTTTTGTTTTCCTTTCCATTCCCCTCCAGGACCTGTTGCACACAGTCTTTCTTAATGGGCAGATTGTGAAGACGTACACATTTGACGAAGTCAGAGACAATGCTAAGCTCAAAGAGAGTGAGCTTGAAGAGCTGCTGCACTGAGTGCAGTCCTGCTAAAACCCCACATGATATCCAACCCCCCCCCCCTCTTTTAACCTTTCACCTTTTGGCCTCCACTATCAGCCTAGAAAAACGGAGGTAGTGCGCACTGTTAATAGACCCCCACTCTTGAAGCCTGAGAACCCCCTCAAAATGTTCCTAAAAACCTTAGATTCCTTTAAATTTCACTCTCTGTTCCAAAACGCAGTTTGTTGGTTCTCCAGCAGAGTGGGGAATGAGAATATGGGAAACTCCTCAGACCAGTGACAAAGCCCTTTAGAGGTGGGGGGCGGTTGAGGGGGACAGAAGGAAAATGTGTTTTTGTTGTAAGCAAAATATATGACAGATGCGAGAGCAGTTGTGATTGTGATGTTAGAACGTTCAAATCCTTGTGCTACTGCCCTAAGTTGAAGTCCGGCGTGTTGCACTGAGAGGCCGGTTACATCGCAACTTAATGAATGCTGCTGGCAGGCGGCACGTCGGCAGACCTTTTCTTTGACGACACACACGCGGGCAGTTGAGACGATTGTAGGTTTTTATGAATGAGGTTTTTTTTTGGTGGCTGCTTGCAGAGTGAAGCTAATGAGTGAGAGAGAACCTGATGAAAAGAAAAATCTAAAGCCACACCCACACAAGTTAACATTCTCTGTGTATCCTGTACAGAACTGTTTAGGAAAAAAAAAATTTTACCTGTCCGAATCTACTTAGCATCGTCTTTTGTGTGACGGAAGTAAACGGTGATCGTGGTATACCGCGGTGCACCAATAACACTTGTACTTGGTAACAGGAAATCGTGAACACCTGGACTGTAAGCATGTGCGATGAAGAATTTTAGCAGTAAAAAACCAAATTTATAATAGGCCAGTATTTATCAAGTACTCTCATTTTACCACCGCAAATTATTGGTGCATCTCTGGAGGTATACATGATCATTTACTTGCTGTTATGTTGCCCACAGTGCATTCACATCATGAAGGTTTGATCCACAATCCGATCACACCATAAAATCACAAGTAGTGAAAAAGGAAGAGGAAGGTTTTTTTAGTTACAAGATCTGAAGTGATTTTTCTTCTTAATTCTCATTGGGGTTTTTTTTTTCCAGATTAAGGTTTGATTACGCACAAATAGACATTCAATTCATAGCATTACAGTAGTTCTCACTTTATTTCTTAGTCCTCAAGATTAGATATCCTTAATGAACTTCTAAGAGTCTGGTTTTTGGATCAGGTCTTCATGATGATGAATGGTCAGTCGTTACTATTAATAAGACCAAGAGTTGATGTAAAATATACACTGCAGAAATCATCTTCACTGGAATGAAGACGATTTAAAAACTATGTGTTTATGAAAGATGACCTGCATATGTGTGGCGCCTGGATTGAAATGTTTGTTACATGTTGATTCTGATGTCTTTGTGTGTCCGTGTCCGTGTGTGTGTGTGTGCGTGTATATGTGCACGTGTGAGACATTCTCTTCCTTTAAAGGACTGCGTGGTATTCCTTTTATGCAAATGTGCTTGTTTGTCGTGGGAATAAAACAACATTCTTCCCGGCCTTTTATTCTGAAAGGAGACAGCGTTGTGGCAGCCATGCAGTGATACGCCAGCGAGTTTGTTTAACTCTTTGGCAACCAAGAGGTTAAAAGAAAGAAACAAAAACAAACACTTTCTGACACTCATGCACCAGCCATGCATTGGTAGTCGGTGAAGCATAGTTGCTGGTCAGCAAAGCATTACCCTTAGTATCACTGCCTTAACTTTTGAAGAACAGTTGTTGAATTTGTTGCCCTGGTAGAAATGGGGTTTCGCTTGCTGATGCCTTTTGGAGTTGATCAACTTTCCATTCAGAGCATCTTAGATGAGTGTCACGAATGCAGTGGGTGTCATTTTCTTGAACTGAAGGGATTTTTCTAGTAGAGAGCTCGGAGCTGGTGGCATCACAGGACAAATAAGTTAAAATTGTTAAATGTATCACTTCTTTGATCCAGAGGGACTTCGCTCAGTGTGAGTCTTTTGGTGATCCTCAAAATTCATTTAGCAAAACCAAAAGGCTCGCATTTGAGTGAACTGCCATTATTAGTCGTTGCAGATGGTGACTACTCCTAATAGGATTCTGCTCCAACAGACCCTCACAGAGCTGCTGTCCCAACTGTAGGCTGTCCTGTTAAAACTTTAAAACCTCCAGGTAATCATTTATTCCCTGGCAGTGCACCCGATTCCGATATTCAGCTGCTTCACATTCATAACTTCACACGTTATGCCCTTAGGGAGCTCCACAGAGCTATCACGGTCTGCCCCTGAGCAGCTTCACTGGAACTATTAGAGCATCAGCGACCTTTTATTTTATTTTATTTAACCTTTTGTCATGGACTGACCCTGCTAGCTTTGCTTGATTGAGGCCTGTGATGTCACCGACTCCCATTCCTCTCCACCAAAAACAGACAAGCTGAGCGAATCACACGCTGATGCATCAGATCGTTGTTAAATTTTCCTTCTGGGTTGTTTTTGGTCGCTGCTGTTACCTGTAAGATCATATGTTATCCAGCTGTCATAGTCCTTTTTCTTTTCCAATTACGGGGGTGCATTTAGTAAAATTTTAATTTTACTATTTTGATACTGTCTTGGTTCTTACCTCAGAGAAATCTTATTTTGTATGACAAAGGAGAAAAAAAATGCCAGAATATTGCATTAAATATCCTTATTTACAACTGATGCGGCCATACTGCCTTCTCACTTGTACATAAAACAAGTAGTTTGACTGAAAGCAAAGAGGGCAGGTTAGGGAGACGATCACACTTGATAAAAATTATTATTTTTGTCAGAATGATCATTTTTGTACCAACAGAAGAATATCCAAAACTGCTTGACAGAACTAGAAGTGTGACTGTCAAGCTTTTAGCTTCTGTTTGTGTGCGTGAGTGTGTGTGTGTGTGTGGTGACTGGAAAAAGTGTGAATACTTTTTTTTTCTCCTTCCCGTTGTTGTTGTTTTACTTGTATGTATATGTTGATTGTTCCAAATTCTCTCCCAGCACAAATGATATTTTAACTAACATAACATGCTATGTTGTCAACACATTGATTAAAGATGCCACCCTGTCAGTTTGAAGTGCTTCATTTATCGTGCCTCCTTTTTTGCATGATCAGTAGCATCGGCCCTTTCCTCAAGTGCCTCGAAAAACAACGCAATGATTTGCACGTCTCGTTAATTCATATTTTATTCACAGTAGAAGATAGAAAACTTGAAATACTTCAAATGAGAAAATTGTACCATTTAAGGAAAAGATGGCAGCGTCGCGAAATAGTTGAGGCAGAGCCATGTTACCACTGTGTACACAGTCTGTGCACGTCTGGGAACTCAGGAGACCAGCTGCATGAATTCTGGGAGAGGAATGTTGTCCCATTCTTGTCTGATATACTGTACAGTAGCATTCTAGCTGTGTATATATATTTTGTTTTTCATGATGCTCCAAATGTTTTCAGCTGATGGAAGTTCAGGACTGCAGGCAGGCTAGTTCAGCAGCTGGACTCTTCTACCACAAAGCCATGCTTAGCTGCAGCATGCAGTTTTAGTGAAATACGAGAGGCTTTCCCTGGAAACACATCTGGATGGGTGCATCTGTGGATGGCACCATTGTGTTTACAATGATTTCTGGAAGCGTTTCTGAGTGATTTCTATGACAGAATCATGCCTGTTTTTTATGCAGTGCTGCCCGAGGGCCCGAAGATCACGGACACCCAGTGTTGATTTATGGCCTTGTCCCTTGCATGCAGAGATTTTTTTCAGATTCTCTGACTCTTTTATTATCTACTGTAGATGGTGAGATACTCAAAGTATTCAGAATTTTATGTTGAAGAACATAATTCTTAAATTGTTCCGGAACGTGTAGATGCAGTTTTTTGCAGATTGGTGACCCTCTGCCTATGTTTACTTCTGAGAAACTGCCTCTCTAAGATGCTCTTTTTATACCAATCATGTTACTGAGCTGTTGCCAGTGAAACTAATCAGCTGCAAAATGTTCCTCCAGCTGTTTCTTTTCCAGCCTTTTGTTACCCTATCCCAATTTTTTTAAGACGTTACTGCCTCTTGCTTTTCATGAAATACTAAAATGTCTTTAAACTTTTGATGCACTATATTTCAAAAAGTATTCACTTACCCATCCAATTTGTTAAATTCAGGAGTTCCAATCACTTTCATGGCCACAGGTGTATAAATCAAGGACCTACGCATGCAGACTGCTTCTACAAACATTTATGAAAGAATTCAGAGCTCAGTGAATTCCAGCATGGACCATGATAGGATGCCACCTGTGCAACAAGTTCAGTTGGGAAATTTCCTCAATACTAAATATTCCAAAGTCAACAGTTAGTGGTGCTATAACAAAGTCGAAGAGACTGGGAATGACAGCAGCTCAGCCATGAAGTGGTAGGCCACATAAAGTGACCGAGTGGGGTCAGTGGATGCTGAGGTGTGCAGAGGTCACCAACTTTCTGCAGAGTCAATCACTACAGACCTCCAAACTTCATGTAGCCTTCAGATCAGCTCAAGAACAGTGTGTAGAGAGCTTCATGGAATGGGTTTTCAAGGCTGAGCAGCTGCATCCAAGCCCAATGTAAAGTGTCAGCTGCAGTGGTGTAAAGCGCGTTGCCACTGGACTGTAGAGCAGCGGAGAAGAGTTTGGTGTGGACGAACTTGACTGGATTACAGTCCTGACCTCAAACCTGATAGAACACCTTTGGGATGAATTAAAGCAGAGACTGTGAGGCGGGCCTTCTTGTCCAACATCAGTGTCTGACCTCACAAATGTGCTTCTGGAAGAATGGTCATAAATTGCCATAAACACTCGGAAACTTTGTGGAAAGCCTTCCCAGAAGAGTTGAAGCTGTTATAGCTGCAACAGATGGGCTGACATCATAAATTAAACCCTGCGGATTAAGAATGGGATGTCACTCAAGTTCATATGTGTGTGAAGGCAGGCGAGCAAAAACATTTGGCAATACAGTGTATGTTTTCTATGTACTATTATGAATAAAATATGGGTTTATGAGATTTGCAAATCATTGCATTCTGTTTTTATTTACATTTTACATGGCATCCCAACTGTTTTGTAACTGGGGTTGGACATGTTGTGTGCGCACAGTTGAAGGATTATTATTATACCGTAAGAAGTAAGAAGGTGTTAAAGAGTGACTCCACATATGGAGATAAAAGGTCAGCCAAGCATCAGACATTAACACGGGAGCTGGCTCTTTGTTTTCCTTTGCCAAGTGACAGCAACCCTTGAATTGTGATGTTCTTTAAACTCAGTCAATCTTTAATCAAAGGTTGGGCCATTATGTATATTTAATTAGTTAACTCTATGATAGCTGAAGAAGAGTAGAAATAAAAATTGCACAGATTCAAGTATCAAAGATGGACATAGCAAACAGGGCCAAACTCAAGGCTTCGTACCGGGGCTTCACTACCCAATGGACAACATCACGGTGGCTTCATCCAACTTTTATACTGTGGCACCGATTTAAAAATAGATACCCATTCTCCTGCAGCTCTCCCCTCTGTTCCAAATTCCTACCACCTCGTGACTTCATCCATTGGTTTTAGATTCTGTATTTTGAAGCCTTACGGTAAGCATTTCTGGCTCCCACCTTGCTTCTTGGAGGGGTTTTTGTTGTTGTTTTGTTATTGATATGGCCTTAACTCACCTAATTTGAAAGATACCTGGCCAAACGCCCCCTGTCACGAGCTAAAACCCTGAAAACTGAGCTCAGATCAGGTGCAGGAGTCTAGTCGCCTCTCAGATCACTTAAAAAAATGTGCGGAGAAATTACTAATGAATTGCTTTTGTCCAGTGACGCCAAACATGTTTCCTGCTTTAGATTTTATTCTTCCCTCTGGAAATATGATGTAGTCTTGTATGTATGCGGTGAAATATCCCTTTATATTAAATGGTACTTGCAGCTAATGCTTGTGATAAATCTCAGGAATCCCCCCCCCCCCCGCCTTGCTAAGAGTCATATGACCCAGTCAGTAAGCGGCGGTGCCTGGGCGCTGCAAACTGCGCAGGGGGCGGCAGCTTTTCAGCGGATGGATCTGATGACAAACCACTGGGACACTTTCGATACTTTTTGTTACTCAGAAGTGAGTTAATTATAAGTTTCTTGCCTCCTGGTGTGAATTTGCATGGGCTTTCTGCGGTAAAACCCCAGTACTTGCATTGCAGCTGCAGGATTTTCCCAAGTTACCTTTGTGGCTTTCATTTTTTTAATTTTACCCGACTCAGGGAAAGTACGTTTCTCTCAACAGAGCGGAGCCCCTTACTTAGATTTTCTCTTTTGTTTTAGCCTTAATTTTACTGTAACCAAATACACAGCACGCACTGTGAAAGGCAAGGCAGAGCGAGATTTGGCACTTTTTACGCGCGTCCCCGCGACATCTGCGCACCACCAGCGGGGCTGAGAATAAAAGAACGAATAGGGATATTCAAATTGACATTAAAAGCTTATTAAGCGAGCCAAACGTTTATCTTCTACACCAGATATCTCTTCTTTTGGGGTGAAAAGTTGGACTGTTAAACTCTAAATCCGCTCTTTTTTTCCTTTTTCTTTTTTTTTAATTTGCAGCGTTAGCAGTAATAACCACGTCATTCACTTGGGCAACTCCCCCTTTTTCCTCCCTTTTGGAGCAACATCCACAGTTTTAGAGACAGCAGCATAAAGATTTTGGATCAGAAGCGCAATCATGATGACCGGATTTCGACTAAACTTGTCGCCCCTGAAGGAGCCCCTCGGCTTCGTCAAACTGGTGGAGTGGGTAAGTGAGGACGCATATAATCGTACGCGTATTTGTGAGTTTGCAGTGAGACTGTCCGTCCTACCCGCAGGACAGGGAGGTCCAGGTCTTCCTTGGTTCTTGGATTTTCCCATTTCCCTTCAGAAAACAAACAAACCAACAGTTAGGAAATCATTGCAAAGGATTTGGTTTACAAAATGCGTGGAGGCCACAAAAGCATGACCATAACTTTATCAGATTTTGTTTGAGGTCTGAGCTCGAGGCAAGAAGTATATGTAAATGAAGGTAATTGATGTTCATTATTACACTAGAATAAGTACAATAAACACACTAATCCTGTTATTATTAAATAATTTAAGGTCTCCAGACAAATGTGGACATTTCTAGGACACGAGAAAGTTGGCTGAAGTGGGTGCAGCTGGACTCTCTGTGTTTCCTGTGTCTGCCCTTCAGACAACACAGTTACATATTAATGCATCTTCTACCAATAATTCACCTCTGAATACCTGCTGGCAGCTGAAACATTTCAGCTACACACACACTCGCTTAAACGTGCAACAGTTTCTTGCGGAAAGTCCAGCAATTAGTTGTTCTCTGCATAACTGGGTCAGGGATCCAGCTCAGCTACACTTTCTCTCAGCTGTTCTGTTTTTTTCTTTAACACACACACACACACATGCACACGCAGGAATAGCTTTAGCACAGCAGTAGTCATCTGACTCAGGAAATGTTGGTCTTATTTCACACAAACGAATTTCTTGTATGAAGTGTGTGCACATAATAAAAAGCTTTTAACCCACATGAGTACGTTAAATATGACTGACAAGGTCCGGGAGCAGGAAATATCAACATATTGAGGCAGACTGCCAAGCAATAAACACAGCATAGGCACCATATGAAGGTTATTTTTAAAAACATACTTCATTGCATCATCCAAATCCTGCTTGATTCTTTATAAAGGCTTATTGATACATTTATTACTTTAAAAAAAGTATTGGCTAGAATGCCTATGTGAGGTGTTTCGAGTATGTCCTACCAGGAGGATATCCCAGGATATGCGGAAGAGATTACATCTGTTGGCTGGCTTTGGAATGTACAGGTGTCCCCCCCTCTGGAAGAGCTCTAGAGGAGGTGGCAGGGGAGTGGGAGGTCTGGGCGTCCTTGCTTGGACTGATGCCCCTGTGATCCAGACTCGGATAAGCCGCACCAGGTGGATGGATGCACTTTTTGTAGCAAACACCACATCATAAACCAAATCTTTCCCACTAAAATATATTTTTTAACATCAAATTAGCGTGCGCATGCTCCATTATAAATTGTTTAGTGAATCAAAAAGCAGTTTACTTGGTCCCTAAGCGGCATGTCCTGAGCAGTCACACCGCCCAAGATATTATCGCCCACACAGCAGGACACAGGGAGGAGCAGTCAACATAACAAACGCTACAAGGATACCCCCATTTGCTCATTGTGTTTAATAATGATAATAAAGCTGTTTCTCTCTTTATGGACTCGTGACTCCACCACGTTTCTCTGGCTAAATATGGAGAAACAGTTTGTGCAGGGCCTCTGCAGGGAAACACAGTGACATGAGGAGGCGTACAGACTCAAGTGGATTCAGGATTTGTAGTCATACGGACCAGAGCTCTGGAACTTCTGTGTGAGAAATAAAGGGACTTGCTGATTATACTGTTTGTGGAACAGTTTCCAAGACTTGTGGGGGATATTTATCTTTTCTTTTCAACAGCTTGCCAGGTGACAGATCCCTCCCTGTGAAAGCACCTTTCTCTTTCCTTATCAGTTCAGGGCGTTTTCATTACATCCCAAAAAAAAAAATAAAAGATGATATGTTCTACTGCATAATATGAGTAGCTGCTGTGTGTGCAAATTGTTCATTCTCCCTCACAGCTTGATTATGAGCTGTAGTTTCAGGAATGTCCATAATTTGGCACTGAGGGGTTTGCAGATGTTTTGGATGCCAAACAAATAGAGCCTAAGGACTGATAAGGCGCTGTTGTGTCTCCACAGTTTTTGGGAGTCGCGGTGTTTGAAGGAGGTGCCATCGATAATCTTAATGAGCACTAAAGAGTGTTACTGGCAACATTTTGGGCTGTGGTTACAAATGTTAACTTAAACAAAACAATAGAAGTGAATCTGTGTTTGGGCCATGCTGGCCCTTCCAGTAGCTCATACCAGTGCCCTTTGACCTCGTAAAGGGAGAGCGCCAAAGTCGGCGAAATAAAAATGTGAGAGAAGTACCTTAGTGTAGAGTGTAGCCAGAAAAACAGGAAGTGGCCTCCAGTGACATCTGGTGAAACATCTGGAGAGAAGTCTCCGAGGCTTGGGGGTGTGTGGGTGTGTGCATGTGGGTCTTGTGGTGTGTACATAAAATGTTAAAGAAAAGCTGCCCCTGTTGTAAGCACCTTTCAGTGTGACCATGTGAAATGTAGCTGTGTTGATCAAACAAAATTCAGGAAGTCAGCTTAAAGTATTTCTTGTAAATGTTTTAGTTGGTGTGTCTTCCTAAATGGTGATGTGTGCTTTGAGTCAAAGATCTTTCTTTGACTTCATGATGCAATCCACTTCCTGGCCTTGTTTCTCAGCCTGTAGACTCCCTGCACAAAGGGAGTCATGGCTCAAAAGACTGGGAAATCCAAATTTTTGCAATTAATTGATTTCAAATACAAGGAAGTGAATGCAGATTAGTCGAGCGAAGGTGGAGCAAGTGAAGTGTTTTCAGTATAATTTCCTCAGAAAGCGTCATCGACAAAGTTAATGTGCGAAAAAAATAGCATCTGTCAGGAAAGGGGTTTGAATCCACGCCTCCGTTTGGATTTCCTTTAACAAGGAAGGTGTTAATACTTGAGTCTGATGCCTTAGACCGCTCGGCCTTCCTGACTGCTTTGGGTGACTGAATATCAAATGCACCTAAAGAAGTGTGCAGCTTTAGTCTCGTTTTCACTTTGCTATGACTAAGAAGGGTATAATTTGGTGTAAGAGTTAAGCTAAATCAGCTTGCACCACTCTTGTCACACATCGAAAAGAGCTCCTACACCTAAATCGCAATGTTTTTTTGTTGATTTCAGCTAAGCATCCGTCCATATTCCCCCATGAAACTAAGTGGCAAATTCTGTTTGAGTGTCACACTCTGCACGAACAGATCCCAGACAGTCTGGATAGGTAGTCAAAACCTCCTCCACCTCTCAGGGTTGTATGCTCAGCCCCCTTCCTGTTCACTCTGTGCACCCTTGACTGCTTTCACAGACATGGAAAGAAACCTATTGTGAAGTTAGCAGACTACACCACCGCCATTACAAGGAAATCAACAATGTCACAGTATGGTGCACAAAAAACAACCTACTTCTCAAAACTAAGGCCCGGATGATTGATTTTAGCAAAAAAGAAGCAAATCAATGCACCCATTTCCATCAGTGGAGCTGAGGAATCATTTTCCTCCAGCTCTAATCCAAGAACTTCATTGAAATCTGCCAACAGAATTGTTGTCAGAAGTGGGGTTTGAACCCACGCCTCCATTCTGAGACCAGAAGCCCCTTTTTTGCACGGAAGGGGCCAGGGCTTGAGTCTGGGCTATGGAAGTATAAACATTGTGCTGTATTGGAAATGACTGTAAACAACCAATTGAGAGCATAAACTCTTTCTAATTGGCTTATTTTTTCAAATCCAGAAGCCACCTCCATCATTTATATACAGCTTAGGGTCAAAACCATCCATCCATTGCTTAAACACGCAATATATTTAACACAATAAGTATTTATTTATTGCAATGAGATTTGAAGATATGCGAGACATTAAGGGGAAATTAAGATTTATAGTCCCCATTTTCATTGGAAATCATCGTTACCCACGATGACACACACAGTGAAAAATGTTATCATTGTTTCACCTAGTGCAGTTTAAAGATTGAGCTGAGTGGCAGTCGTCCTTACTGAAAGAATTGTGTTTGTGTTGGTTTTGAGGGGAGCATTAGTGTCACATGGTCAGGGGGCTGAATCAGATGCTTTTCAGCAAGAAAGAATTCAAGAGCTGAGTGAGCTGAGTGGCAGCATTAGTGAAACCATGCAAGGCACATTTTTATGTTTAAAAAATTGTGTAGTTCTTTTAAGGAAATACTTGATTAGTGCTATCTTGGTTTATTTTGTTATATCAGTGGAATATAGAAAGTAATTGAGCCAGTATTTGATCCTCTCATACAAATTGTTGAAACTCTATAATATCTTTTATCAGTTGCTGTATTATTTTCAGAAGATTCTTCTTTTTGAGCATACTGAGCATAATCCCGTCACTTAAAATCTCTCCAGAGCCTTTAGTTTATTGGGTTTTATTTTATTCACCAAGGTTTTTTTCATGTCAGTCTCAGCCATTTCTTCAATGCCTCACTCGCTCTTTTCTCTCCAAACAGCTCACAGCCATATTTGCTTTTGGATGCTGTGGTGGATTTTCTGGGGAGAACGTCATCTCTATCCTCTGTGGCAGTGACAGGAATGAGACTCTTAATGCTAAATATCAATACCCATTTAGGTGCGAATTTCAACATATTTAATTTTGAGTGGGACCTCCTTTTTCAAATTAATTATAGAATAAATTAACCAAGAAATCTATTCTAACAATCTCTCTTGTATCATTGTCAGGTTGAGCCATTTCCCATTCGTAAATAAAAACATGACTCTTTGTAACCACTCTGTCACTACGACACACATGGTGGGAGACTCGGCCTCCTCGGCGGAGTTCTTCGTAGGTGTCGGCATTGTCTGCTTCCTGTACAGCATGGTGGCTCTGCTGGTTTATTTAGGCTACATGCACGTCTACAAGGACTCTGACTTTGGACCCATTTTTGTGAGTGTTGATCATCCCATAATTGAATTTGAAGCAAAATCTGAAATTAATTACATTTCATATTAGGATTTGTGGGTGTTTAATGATGATGAGTTGTGGTTTCTGTCTGTAGAGTTCATGTATTTTCCCTTCTCTCCAGGACTTTGTGATCACAGCGTTGCTGGTCTTCTTGTGGCTGGTGTGTTCATCTGCCTGGGCAAAGGGGCTGCAGAATGTAAAAGACGCCACAGACACTGAAGGCATCAGGGGCACGTTGGCACTCTGTAAGAGCAGCAACATCACCTGTGAGGTCACAGAGTTTGCCAACATGCGGACTCTCAACATCTCTGTGGTGAGATGATATACAAAGCAGAACATTTCAGTTATAATAATAATAATAGTAATAAAAAACTTTTTTGTTTTGTTTTATAAAGCACCGAGCTACTTTGCTGGATACCCGGCAGAGCCCCATTCTGCTTAGTAAGCACCCAGGCACATAAAGGGTTAATAAATCCTTGATATACTTCACATTAAAGCCAGTTAATGCTTCAAACATCTTTAGTAAGAATTTAGAATTAATAAAAAATTTAAATGGCAGCCAGTGCTGAAGTAATATGTTCATATTTCTTGGTGCCAATTAATATCCAGTGCAAAAAATAAACACATTATCAGACAAGAATGCTCTAATTTTGGAATTTTTTTCAACTGATAGAAACATTTTTAACTTGAGCATCAAAAGTGTAGGCCTGTCCTTAGAGTAGGGCAGGGTAATGGAATACTTCCAATTTATCATCATTAGTTGTTTTTTTTATTTTATAAGAAAGCCAGCTTCTGCTTTCACTTAGACAAGTGAATAGCTGTATCCTTTGCATAGCTTTCGTGGGCGATATTATAACTATGAATTTGGCTGAGAGGAAGCATATACAGTATATTGAAAACTAAAGTGGGCAAAGGATAGAGCCTTGAGGAGCACCACAGTTAAAATGGGCAACAGAGTAGCAAGTATTAACAATGGCTTCAAAAAAGGTTCTTTTAGATAAGTAAGAACATAAAAGAGGTAAAGTATAGATCCCTTAACCCCAATCTAGGTTTCTACATAGTGCAAAGGCTGTGTCAAAGGCTACACTTAAATCTAAGAGCACTACAACTGAACAGTCACTTCACAAGGACCAATTAGCCATCCAAGTATATTAAATGGAGCAGGTACTCTTAAAAAAATTGCCCTTATTTTCCCTATAATTGCTTAATGTTTGAATTTAGGTGTTTTCAGCTCCATGGCCACAGGTGTATAAAATCAAGTACTAAGCCATGTAGTCTGCCTTCACAAACATTTTTAAAAGAATGGGTCATTCTAAAGAGCTCACAGAATTCGAATGTGGTGCTCTAATAAGATGCCACGGTTGCCACAAGTCATGTTTGTGAGATGTCTTACCTCCTTGATATTAAACAATAAACTGCAAGGGATATTATTGTAAAAGTGGAAGAGTTTAGGAACCACAGCAACTCAGCCACAAAATGGCAGACCTTATAAAGTTAGAGAGTGGAGTTGCCAAGTGTGTAAGACTGCTGACTCAGTAACTACAGAGTTCCAAACATCCTCTGGCATTAATATCCTCATTAGCACTGGGAGCTTCATGGTATAGGTTTCCATGGCTGAGCAGCAGCATTCAAGCCGTGCATCACCAAGCACAATGCCAAACCCTGGATTGTGGAGTGGTGTAAAGCATGCAGCCACTGGACTCTGGAGCAGTGGAGTGATGAATCACACTTCTCTATTTGGCAGTCAACTGTAAAGTCACTGTGCCAATTGTAAAGTTTGGTGGAGCAAGGATGACGCTATGGGGTTGTCTTTCTGGCGTTGCCCTGTGTTCCTTAGCTCCAGTGAAGAGAAATCGTAATACTTCGGCTGACCGCAATATTTTGGGCAAATCTATGCTTCCAATTTTGTGGGAACAGTTTGGGGAAGGCCTTTTTCTTCATGTAGGTGTAATGTGTAGTTGGCCCAATACTTTTGTCCATATAGTGCGAGTGCACAAAGGTGTTTCAAGGCAGCTTCCTAGCTGGAAGACTTGCTTCTTGGACTGTGCATATCCCTCATAGAACTCAGTACCAACTAAATTATATGAATATTTTTTCCTAAGGTTTAAGCTTTCAGCAGCCATGCTAATTTAATTTATTTTGCCTTTATGAGGAATATTAGTGTCACATGCTTTTCTCATCTTGAAAGAATTCAAGAGCCGAGTGGCAGCATTTGCTTTAGTGATGCCATTAAACCCAGAGAGCAGTCATGTTTTTTGAATAGCAGACTGGGAAACATTTTGCCTGGCCGTGTTTTCAGATCATGCCCCCTAAATATAATTTATGTTTATGAAAACTTTAACTTTTTATATTTCTTTTAACCCCTACCCATGTCCTCCAGAGGCTTTTTCTTTTGCCAGGCTGCTATCGGAAATGTGTTCTTGATGATGTAAATGGATAAATAAAGCTTTAATATGATAACTAGCTTACGAACGGGATGTTTTTTTATAGTTCTTATCTGTCGCTCCCACATTCCACCAGTGCGACTAGCATGAGGTGCATTAAAGGCAAAAATCACATTGCTTTTCTCCCTGGAAGCTTGCCCCTCTCTCAGCATCAAGTTCCTGTAGAGCTACATTCAGTTCATTTCTGGCACCTACAAAATTGGTTACTTTGTCAGACTTAATTTGTCAGACTGAGCTCCGTAATGCAATAAAGCAACGTAGACTACTGATGAGAGCGTCAGTCGACAGATCCTCTAACATCTCAACATGAATGGCTGGAGAACTAATTTAGTCCGTATCTTTTTTGTTCCTCACGTCCCTGTTAAACATCAATTTGCTAAAATAATTTATGCCACAGTAGGTGGAAGGTGGCAAGGGTTCCTTTTGTTCTGCAGAAAGATCACTCATTCGCTGTCCTTCCACAGGTTGCCTTAATTCTCCGACAGATCACACACTGATAGATGTAGGATGAAACAGATTGTCTTAATCTTGGGATCCAATAGCCATTGGCCAAGATTTTATTGATGGAAAATCCTCTGCCCTGGTGTTTAAACCTTTTCATGACAGTGGGTGATTATGAGCTTTGTGATACAATGCTGTCTGGAGATAATTTTTGGATGCTTAAATGAGCTGGGAAGGGCTGAACAACACAGTCTTCCTCCCACCTTGCTATTGCACCCTTTTTGCAAGAAAGGTGTGACAACACGTTGCTTCATTATTTATGTATCCTAGAACAAATTTGGGGTCTGTCCAGAAGAACTCTTCCACATTACTATAAAGCAGTTCTTTTCTGAGCATGTAACTGTAACTGAGACACCTGCAGCTGTCAGTTCTAACCTTGGGATTGCAGTAACCTTTGAAGGAGACAATCGAAGCACAGTGAATGTCTCCATCCTCGTTCTTAAACCTCAGCTAAGAACACTGATCGTACATACGTGCCCTCTTCCACTTTATGTACACTTGTGGCTCCATCACCCACATTAATATCTCTGGCAATGAACTGAGAACCTTGTTGATGTGCAAGGCTGTTTTCTTTGGCCAGGTTTTTAAATTTTCACATCCTGAGGAAGATAATGCACTAAAGACATGTACTGCCGTCCTGTACTCGTTATGCACCACAAGAAGCGGCGGTAGTTGCGATAATTGTTCTGGACTTGAAACTGATGAAACATTTTTTCTATATCACACATTAATCCTGTTTGATGATGCCTAAAGTACACGAGGACAGCAGTTAGATTATTCATCATATCTGGTCCAGACAGAAGGTACTTTAGTTGGCTGAGCAGTCAAAGACAACACACAATTTTTCAGGATTCTCTTGTTTATAAATCCAAGTTTTTCTTAGGATGGGTTTGCTTCAGATGACACACTGGAACAATCGTTGAAGTACAGTAGAAGTAGTCTGTCCTTCTCTAGCAACAGTGAGTGACACAGCAGCCGTTATCTCTGATGCATTGTTTTGTGATGCATTTTCTCACTCACATGCCTTTCTCCTTTCGTGTCCGTGGTGTAATTGTCATCATGCTAGTGTCACAGGTGAGGTGGCGTCGACAATCCTTCGCACTTTGACCTCGCTTCAGACAGTTTATTGTTCTTCACATAT
>VUQK01021253.1:5781-21307 GCA_015106715.1 Bujurquina vittata | reverse complement strand
GCTTCAGACCGCTATAATACAGTTTATTGTTCTTCACATATGTCTTTCTATCTGCCAGTGACCTTTTCATAAAATCTGGGCACTTGTGGAGCTGATGTGAGTTATGGCACAACGTGCATGGTGATCTTCATTTTCCTTATAGACTCCTATATTATCACCTTTGTTATCAGACCACTTGCTGCCACCTGTTGGCCATCATGGATGCACACTTTGAAATCTTGTGACCCTGTTAAGCAGCATGCGGCGGGTGGCCCAGATATTACTGTAGCTTTCAGCTGAAGAAAACGGAAGCTTAAACTGATAGAAGCTGACGGAATAAACAACAGAAACTATCATTCACAGACCAATGTAAGGGCTGAAAAAAGGGCACACAATAAAAGCAAAGTACATTAAAACTAGTAGCAACAGAAAATTTGCAAGTATTATATATTCGATAAACTAAAACAGTTGAACACATGTAATAACTTGTTGCCATCTCTCAGATGAAGCTAAACTCCTTTTTTACTCTCTCCATTTCTTCTTATTTGACTTTTCTCTCTGTAAGCTTTCAGCTTCTATTACTGTTTCATGACCCCTTTTTCTGTTACCTTTCAGGAATAGCATATGTAAGTAGTTTTTTAGCTGAACAGCTAGAATAACTAATAAACACATTAAAAACATTACAAGCCTCTCCAACACAGTGCACTGGGATCAGTATAAATGTATCCGCATTCATTACAGCCAAGGAATGAAAATTCAAAAAGTAAAAGACAAGACAGGAGCCTTCAGTCATGAGTTCAGAATGTGTCCACCAGAGGGCACTCTGCAGCTTCTCTGTTGGCAATATATGCGTTTGGAATGCCGACGAATGTTTTGGGAAATCTGTTTATGTTGTCAAAAAAAATATATCGGCTGATATATCGGATTTTTAAATCACCAAATACCTGTATTGGTGTCGGTCTTAGAAATTCTATACCTCTAATGTATATATTTTTGTTTACCTTGTCCAGGTGTTTGGCTTCCTCAACATGTTTGTGTGGGCGTTCAATGCCTGGTTTGTGTACAAAGAGACTCGCTGGCACGCCCGGAAGTTTTCATCCCAACCTGGACCGGGAAGGCAGCAGGTCCCTGCACCAATCTAACATACGGCAACACATAAAGACTCAATAGAAAACACAAAAATGCGTACATGCCACCCAGAAAGTCACCATTAAGCACGCACACACACACACACACACACACAGTATACATGCAAATAAAATATATGTAGAGCAGAGAAAATGAAGATTTTTTTTACATACACAAATAAAATGTTCTGTGAAAGTAAAGAAGACAGACAGAATGAAGGATAGATGGGTAGATCATACATTGAACTGTTGACAGCAGTTACTACACAGCTGCTGTACCAGTATACAGATTTGAATTGGTGTTTTTTAACACAGCGTGACCTGAGATGGTGGACATGAAGGCATCCAGACACTATAGCAACACCAATGCAATGAGTACGTCAAATGATTTTAAATATGCCTTTGTCCTACTATTTTTAGAGCGTTTCAGATGCTGATTGAATGTGTTGACCTGATTTGGCCTTTATAGCAGCATTGTGGCCTGTGAGGTTTTCTACCTTGTTTGGCTCAGCTTTAGTACTCGTTTATTACACTTATTCTCACACATTAGAATGTAAGGTGCTCAGCCCTCTCTCTGTGACACCACTCTTGCTCATGGAGCAAGACTTTAAGTTAAGATCGACCACTTTGAGAACAGTGTGATCAAATGTTATAACCCTAAATGCCTTCATTTACAAAAAATTAATGTGATAGATGTGGCAAAATTTCATATGCATTTTGCCTTGTTTTTGCACATTTAAAAAATATTTTTATATTGAAAGATCTCGGTCAGTTTCAAACTTTCTTTTGCGTCTACTAATTGGCACCCTCATTCCCTCTGGTGTCAGGAAGCAAGAATTGCTGAAGTCGGGATGACTGTTTATTTACAAAACTAGAGGGAATGTAGAGAGATCCTCTTTTCACGTAGACCACTGATGAGGCACATCTAAGAAAGCATGTATCCTTGCAGATGTTTCTCAAGCAAACCTAATGAATTTTTAAGGTTGGAGTTAGATGACTGTAGTCTAGACTGTTGTCTATGACCTTTTTATTATAACATGCACAGTGCACTGATTTGGTGCTATGTTGCATTAAAGGAATGATTCTCCGCCCCAAAATCAAATGTGCATATTTTTTCCCTATCGTCTGTAATGCTATTTATCCATCGGGGGTGGGGGGCTGACAGGGTGCACCCGATTTGTTTACATCCTGTCACAGCGTCAGAAGCATGCGACTCTGGTTACAGGTAGTTGTTGTATTATGTTTCCTTTTGCGCACTGATATGGCTAGATAGGAAGAAAACAGTTCATACTTGAAAGTGCTTGCTACGTGGTTTGTGGATTTTTTTTTTATTTACTTCCATAATACTGTAACATAGTTAATGTCCATAGCTAGGAAAGTCACACTCTAGATGGATAGATGGCACTACAGTCCAGCTGAAAAATATGCCAAACTGATTTTGGAGTGAGCTGTCTCTTTAAGAACTGTGAGCGTAAATCTGTTCAGAATACTTGAGAGTTGGCTACTTTAATCCAAGTGCAGTGCAGCCACACTTTCTTCTAAGGTACCAGTTAAACCATTTAAACTTTTCTTGTTAATTTCATCACTTTGTGCATGACCAAAAAAAATCCGCCAAAGCACTATTTTCTTTTATCCCGGTTTAAGCTTATTTCACATCTCTGTGTGATGTTAAATGTGTTATTTTACCATTGTACGAACATTGTTCAAACTAGTCCATGTTGTTCTCCATATTTTTTTTTCCTTCATGAGAGACCAAATGGTGAGCTGGTGTTGTCTTTTATAAAATGTGTTGTATTTTTGTATCATTTCTCATTTTCAGTATATCCAGATGTGGTTTGATTTTTCTTCTTCATATGCTTTCAATTGTGTTTTGATACAGTACAAATGTGTGTAGGGTGTTTTAAATTCCTTTAACTTTAAGCCAAAGTTCAATGAAACAGCAAGTGTGTGGTGTACTGGTTACACCACTGCACTCCTGTAATCAGCTATAGCTTTGTTGATGATTCTTATACATTTAACCTGCCGATTTGTCTTATGCCATGCTCTCTGTCACATGCACAATGTGGATGTACTTCTTTCCAATAAAAATAAAATATGATTTTTTTTTTCTTTAGTCTCCTGTGACTCTCCAGTTGATCTGCCACTCTGTGTATGTGTGCATGTCTACATTAACTCATGCCAGTGAAATCATTTAAAATAAAAAAAAGTTTCACTTTATTCTCACTCAGTTTGAAAAAAGATATAAAAACATGCAAGTATTTGTAACACAAAACCAATAGCCTGACCTCTGTAGACTGTAAAAATAGCACCTTGTGTTCCCTGATTTGTCCTGTGACCTTCTGATCCCTGATTTGGCCGTGTGACCTCAGAGATCACAATGTGAGAAAATAAACACAGCATTGTGACTCAGTCAGCCTATTAACGTGTGTGAGGAAGCAGCACAGGAAGTATTGCATTTAGATTTTAAGGGCGCATGTTATAATACAAAGTGTCTAGAGACTGTGTGTGTGTGTCTGTATCTCAGCTGATTGACACATCAGCGTAAACTAATCAAGGCAATTTCCCTGCCCTCATTTTTAGGCTGTCATTTCCTCTTAATCTCTGCCATTCTCTGTCTTTCTCACGCCCCCTCTGAGTCAGCTAAAAAGATGACTATATGTTGTGTCATGTGCAATCTGAATCCATTTGTTAGAACACTAGACGTCAGAACACTAGACGGATTTGTGATCAAGTGGGAGTGTAAGTGTGACAGAGTACTTAATCCCCAGCCATCGCTATCACACCGGTAAAGACATAAGAAAAGAGAGACAATCATGATTCACTTTCCTTTAGCAAAATATGTATATATATAGTTAAATAAATTTCATAATTTTTAAAATTAGACCAGTTCACGAGGCATCTCTTTCACTGGCTTGGTCCTTCATTGCACAGTGAATGCAGGTTCTCTTTTCAGCCACAAGAGGTCATTGTGGTGCCATGAGCTCAGCCTGCACTAGACCTGCTGAGCCACGCTGGGAAGCTGAGCATCCTTGCTTTCAATGAAACTGGCTGATTCAAGAATTCAAGAGGACTTAATGATTCATTCTCCCACTTTAGTAATGAATGTCTCCTGGAGACAAAACATAAAAAGAACTTCTTTCAGCTCCTCGCTTGACAGTTTGCCACATTGGATCATCTCACCCTGTCCTGAGTATCCTCCTCTGCATGTCCTTCCCTACATCTAGGAATTTTCTCTATGGTATTCTTCTTTTCCTCCTGTCTGGAAGCTCATTATTTAACATCCTTTGCCCAATATAGCCATTATCCCTCTTCTGCATGTCTTAACCATGTCAGCCATGCCTCTCTGACTTTGTCTCCAAACCGCTCAACCTGAGCTGTCCCTGTGATGTGCTCATTTCTAATCCTGTCCATCCTGGTTACTTCCAGTGAAAATCTTGATATCCTCCGCCTCCTGTCTTTTTGTCAGTACCACCATATCCAAACCATACATTATAGAAGGTCTCACTACCATCTTGTAAACCTTCCCCTTCACTCTTGATTTATAGCAAGAGTGAAGGGGAAGGTTTACAAGGACAAGTACACCCAGGACAGGTTGCCTGTCTGTCACAGGGCTAATATACAGACAGAGACAGCCATTCACACTCACATCTATGGGCAAATCACCAATTAACCCCCACTAACTGCATGCCTTTGGACTGTGGGAAGAAGCCACATAGATACACAGATGCAAACTCCACACAGAAAGGCCATGGCCAGATGCAGGATTTGAACCAAGGACCTTCTTGCCTGTGCTGCCCTGCTCCTTTCCCACTGTAGCAATTTAATATGTAATAAGGTACTGAAGTTAAAAGAAAAGGGCTGAGCCATGGTTTGGACATGTGCAGAGGAGGGACATTGGATATATTGGACAAAGGATGATGAAGGACGCTGAAGATGGAAGGTCTTGCAGTAATGCAATAATCAGGTCTGGGTGTGGGGTAGTGAAAATGAACCCAATTTACTAAAAACAATGTGGTTAATCAGAGTTAATTGTATTATATAACAAAAGGGGAATTACTTTAACATATCTGATGTCTGCCCATAAGGATTTGTTTTGTTAGAGAATGATGCAACACATAATCTGTTTAAATTAAGAAAAAGCCTTCTATTTATTTATAATGCAGCCTAATGCAATCTTTAACTGATGAAAATACCAGTTTTTGACTTCACCTACACGGTGAACTTTTGAACCCGTGAAGAACCATACTGTACCCGCCGTTCAGCCGCTCAACCCGCCGACAGTTGCCGAACAAAGCCGAAGCCTCACGACAACGACGTCAGCATATCTCGTTCTTTCGTTTTTCGCCTGCTGCGTGCGAAGGAGAGGCAGAAAAAAAGCTCTCAGCAAAGCAACAAGAAGGAAGAGCAATGGCGACACTGGATCGCCAGATACCAAGTCCGGATACCTTCCTTTGCGAGCCTTGGTCTTCCTTCGTCCGTGCGGCTAAATTACGTTTTGTTGACAGTAAGTTCGCACGACGGTAGCGTTGTTGTTTTTGCGGACAAACTGTCGGGAAGTGCGTGGTCCAACTGTCTGTGATTGAGTTGAGTAAGCTGCTCCACCATGCAGGGTGTCTGTCAGAGCGCAGCAAAGTAACTGTCAGAAATATTACTACGAAATGCAATATTGATATGTTGCTTTGACTGTCGTGCACAAATGCGGCTGAGCGAAGCTAGCGGTTACCGTGCGGAGTTTGTGTGGCTGTGGCGTGCAGTAATGCTATTCTCAACTATCCAGCTGTAAGTTTGTTAGCTTTGACAGCTCTACTTGATTTAGGAAGCCAGCGTAGGCTCTAGCAAGCTAATGCTAACCTGGTGGTAGCCAGCCTCGGAGCGGCGGCGGCATGAGGGCTTCACGCATGGCCCCAAAGTTTTCTGAAAACCCCTGTATGTTTCTAAGTGCTTGTTTTGTTTGTTCGGACGCAGACTCTTCATTGGATAACAGCGAGAAAAAGCTTTACAGCCTTGGTGAAGCCGTGAAGCTGAGCAGAGAAGGTAAGGGAAGTTAGACTACTAGATACTTGGTGGTTTGTTATTGTTTTGTTACACGCGTGGTGGAGCATTAACGGTGCCATGTTCGACCATTTCTCACAGAAATTACATTTATCAGACATCGCTACTGCTGTATAAGCGGTGTGTTTACATACTTTAGAAATTAGGCGTGTGTTTTACTTATTACAGGTCTGTTTGACAGTAATCTGGGGCTGAAGCTGTCTATTTTAATCAATTAATCATTTCTAAATAAAAGGTCGGAATTGTGAGAAGAAAGAAGAAGCCCGGAATCGTTTATTGGAGATGAAGAAGACATTTAGATTTACCTATAGACCAAAATAATATAAGAGAAGCTGTAAATATAAGAAAAACTATAAATATATTTATTATTGGATGTTTTTAAATTTGAAATTGACTAAAATTTTGATAAAGTAATAGATGAGCGTTAATTCCCTTTATTGTTTTGGGTCTTCCCGTATCAAACACCCATGCCCCAAAAAGGCAAAAGAAGACAGTGCCTCTCAATAATCAGCCAAGGTTTTGATCATTTTAAAGAGAAAATTAGATCATAAAACTGCTTTGGCAAAGCTATATCAAATTTGAGTCAAGTTTACTTTCTAGTCATATCACTTATTTAAATGGCCTACACCATCAACAGCAGTTAACTACTCATCAGTGTATTTGGCTATTATTTGTTGTATTTGTATCTGTATTTGTATGGTTGCGGCTTGATAATTTCCATCAGTGACTCATAATCTGTTAAATGGGCTTGGTTTGTGTGCAGCCGTTGCTTTTGTGCATTTGAAGAGTGCTGTGGGGGTGCCCCTAAGCAGCCAGTATCTACCTCCCTCTTGCCCCTCTTAGGGACAGAGCCAGAGGGCTTCCTTCACACCTCACCATGTATAAATACCCACAGGAACATGCGCTGCACACTAACACAGTTGAGTCATCCCTGAGAGTTTGAGCGTGCTGCAGCCCTCGTAGGAACACACTGACGCACATGCAGAGCCGGGGAAACTCTTCTCAGTCTCACTGGTCAAATACCAAACCCCCCCTCCCACACACACACACACACACACACACACACACACTCTCTCTCACATGCCTCCTCTTCCTCTCTCGGAGCCAGACTAGAGCGGTGTTTCCAGAATTGCTGGTCTGTTGGCAACATGACACTGAGTGCTGCTGAGAGTGATATGCAGACACGCACTCACGAGCCTCACAAGCCTCACGAGTCTCACAAACACGAAGGAAATAAATGTCTGTAATGTTCTATTTGTAAATTTGCATCAAGCAGTAAGTGATTCACCATTGATCATGTGCATATTTCTAAATAGTGATGCCAGTTTGGTAGTAACTGATCTGTGGTGCAGGTCATTACGGTTATCTGTCTCTTTTGTCTCTCTTTCACTCTCACACTACATTCAATGGCGATGATGCCAACCAGCAGCAGCTTAGTTTGATTAGACCTGCAGCCTGTGCCATCCTTCATCTAGGAATAGACACCGCTGTAATATTACTATTTGTACATTTACTACACACTATCAGAAATAGCATTGACCTAGACCATGACTGATGATGGCACTGCTTTAAGTGATAATTTGGTGTCTGCAGGTGGTCTTTGAGTGTATTCAGTACTATGAAAAATGATCATGCTGTAGTATGATTAAGACATCTCTGCAAGCATGCTTTAAGAAGTGTTCCACACCAAATGCACCTGGAGTGAGAGTACTATTATTTGCAGTATTTTCACCCATGGGGTGACTTACCACATTTTACAAACTATGGTAAAATACTGTGTATGCTGTTGAGTTTGGTAAGTCACTGTTCAGAAGTTGTTTCCAGATGTGGTGTGACAAGGCCCAATGGTGTGCTGTGACTCAAGCCCAAGTGTGCTGCCAAACAGAAATTTACAACTAAAGTTGGATTTTGAACTCATTTACTCAAAAAAAAAACCCTTAAAAAAGCATCTATCATAGAGAACTCCAGCCCACTCATGCAGTTGCTACAGTAGATAATTGCCCGCAAGGTGGTTAACAAATGGGGAAAGGGGTCATTTTTGTGGAGCAAACCACAACTAACAACCAATGAGAATTTAAAGAAACTAGCGCATACCCATGCTACAGTATTATTTGGTCTGTTTGTGCTGCTTTCATTATGATTGCATGTTCCCATGTGTTTTAGCTTACCTATACATTATTGATATGAAGCTATGGAAAAAAGCATATAATATATTTTTTATTTATTCACATGGCTTAAAATTCCTTTACCTTAAATACATATATGCAGTTTTTTTTTACTTGACATTAAACTTTTGATACAGTCTCTAAATACAGTTAACCCGACTTCATAAGTTAGTGTGTAATATTGTGTGCTGTAATACTGATACTGTAAACATCACAATCAAAACTATTCATCATTCATCACTACATTATGAGATAATGGTATTATAAGGTGTTATAGGTGCATAAGTATTACTAATAGGGCATTTTATTCTTTTGATTGGTGGTTGCTAGGAAAATGATACCATAATATCTGATATAGATAAGAACCTTCTGGTGCCTGTGTGAAAAAGCTAGGTTGTTCAGTTCCTGTTTATGTGTCTTACAGACAAAAATTCCAACAGTCAAATTTTATGTATGACAATCAAAGACATCAGTAGGCTACCTTTTTTATGGCTTTAGCTGAATAAAGACGCCACCTTGGCGTTTAAGTAATTGTGACTGAGTAGTTTTGATGTATGATGTCATGAATTAATTCTTTTTTTGTTACATAAATAAAGCAAAGTAACTTTAAATAAAAAAATAAGTTCAACCCTTAAAAAACATGTTGGAAATGAAGCATCATCTAAGAAGCAAATGAAATAAAACATCAATACTTCTTGAACAAACACTGAGAAAATGCTAAAGTTAAAAGACAGTTTTAGTTATTCTTGATGTTAAATTGTAACTACAGTCCCACAGCGTGGGATTTTCTAGTAAAAACACCAACTCTGCTTTTACATCAAGCCAAACGTATTAAGATAAGGAACATTCTGAAACTATACAGTTAGGTAGAAGTAGCTGGCCATAGTGTTGAAAGCGTAAAACTTTAAAAACTACTATTTAACCTTTCCACAGCTCATTTGTAACGCTTTGCGTGACATTATGCCTTTACGGCTTTATTGTTGGGGCCAATCAAAAGTTTAACCACCATTTTGAACTCTAAAACTTTAACAAGATTCATATCTGGGACGTTTACAAAAGAGGAGAATTTGGTTGTGTGTGTGTGTCTGTAACATTAGCTGCCTGCCAAGAAGTAATCAGTTTGTTTACACTATCGTAGCTTTTGGTGCCGGACCAATAATTATCTGGTTTGCCTGTTCACAAAACAACTTGAGTCGAATTTGCCAATCTTGCACATGGCCCCCTCTGGAATGGTAATAGTTCAAAATTGAAATGCAATCCAGAGATAAGTTGATTGATTTATCCACAGAGCACTGTTGCTGCTTTTTGTTACAGTTGCCTTATTACTTTGTTAGGCAACAAAACCTTAGTTTTGTATTGCAGAAGCAACAGCTTTTTTTAACTGAATGTTGTGTAAAATGCTTTCCATGCACTTCTTTGACAATACTAAACTGATTTGCTTGCTTTACGTATAATTGCTGTCCAGCGATGGATCACTTCAGTTGCGCGAAACATCTCATTCACTACTGAGTGATGTTTTTGGAGTTTGCTTTTTTGGGGCCTGTCAGTCATTTGGCAGACTGTGAGAGTTGGAGACACACACACACACACAGATAATTCAGGCTGAAGAAATATGCACTTAGTTTGCATTTGGCTTGGCAGTTGCAGAGGAAATTGCCTCCTTCTTTTTAAGGGTACTCTGTTAATGTCTCTTGATGTTGGTCTGTACATTGGAATTTGCAGTTTGCCAAAAAAAATGCAGTCCAACCTTGGCAATAGTTTCCTAACAAGAGAATGTCCTAATTTCCTCTGAAAACCATCGCAGGAAAGACACAAACTGTGTTGATAAACTTGTAAATAAAAAGAAGTTACAGCGCAGAGGCTCCGCTTTCAGTTAAACTGCTCGCTTTACAAGTTATTAATTTTTACCTCCTAACAATGTGTTGACAGCAGTCACTTTAGTTAAAGATTGCTTTTCACACTAAACCACAGGTCTGTTATCATACTGTGGCAGTGATCAAGCAGTTCTTTAAAAGCAAACAATCTTAATTTTTTTGCTGGGAAATGAAGTTTTTGTTTGTCAAACATTAGAAGAACAGAGTTTGAATTGTGGCCTAAATCCAAGAGCAATGGCTAGATGTGTCCATGTGTGTGTATATATATGTTTGTGTGTGTGTGAAATATTTTCCTCTTCCAGATGAGCTTGTTCAAAGCATCTGCTGACTACTTTACTGCAACTGTTGAGCAACAGATGAGGAGCCGTTTTCGTTTGGAGTGTTCATCAGATTGAATAGACGTTGCCTGGACTTTATGGTCTGTTTTATTTGCTTAATAGTATAGTATCCTAGCTTTTATTCTGCTTTATCACTAAATATGCTTTCCAATGACTTTCAAGCATTATTAAGCATTTCAAGCATTGAATGATTAATCCAAAGTAATCACTTAATGACATCCTCAGTATGTTATGTTTTCCTTGAAAACTTATTGAGTAACGACCTGTTATGCAAATGCACAGAGGCCCCATCAGTCATATCCAACAAAAACTAGGCTGACCCATTGGTTTGTCTGTAATCTGCATTCCATGTTTGAGCCACCATTAATCTTAGCTTATTTTGTTTCACAAAATGAAGACCTTGCTGCTTGATGTTTTGTCTTGCTGAATTAAATATTAGCTCCTCCTTTGTGTATGAGTCTGTCTTTCAAAGTAAAGTCTGAGCGAGTAATAATAGTAGGTTATAAAACAACTGGCAAGGTCCTGAAATCAAACAAGTGCGAACGAGTTAAAGGAAGCACAGCCTGCTAGAGGACTGTGGTTAACATACCCTGTGTGTGTCTGTGTTGTTTGGTAGTAAGAAAGTTCACTCTTCAAGGAAAAATGCATGTACCGGTATGTATTTATCATAATAATTGCATTGCAACATCCAGGGCTGGGCAGAATGTGACACTAACCAGTAATGGGGATAAAACCACCCCATATTACATACAATGTATAATGTGGTCCTCCTTGAACGACTTTGTCAACGCACATTCTGACATGTACTAAGCATGATTATCGGTCTCTGTGTTTTTCCATATGACAACAAACTTACCAACATTGCAAGGCCATGATGACACGCACTGTCAAGACACCCCCATATTCATTAATTTTTTAAATATTACTTTTGCCCTGCAAGTTTACGGAAACACACACACACACACACACACACACACACATCCATCCGACCTCCGCTGAGTGATTCTGGCTTAAGCCCAGTGCTAATAAAGAGCTGTGATTTCTGTCAGCAGAGCTTGTTTAGGTTTAGAAAGATTAGCTTCTCAAAGCGTAGCCAGAATAGATAATAGATGTTTTCCATTGGACATATTTGTTTTGTTTTTTTTTCCCTCAACCTTAAATTTAGTCTTCAACTTTTGCTGAGTGGGTGGGGTGTTTCTTGTAACTTAGGGCTTTATGTTGCTGTGCACTAGTGAGTGTGTTTAAAAATCTGTCTGTTGAGTAATTAGAGAAGACACTAAACATCCATGTGTCTGTGGTAGGTTGTTGGTTTTGCTAGTAAAAGTTGACACAGGTGAGTAGTATTTGGTCAGAGGGGACATATTTTAGAGTCTCATGTTTTTCCAAAGCATAAAAATAAAAACATTTTGAAGTTCCGTGTTTTGAATCTTCTCCTCTTTGTCTTGTGATTTTTCAAACTATGGTTAATGTTTTTTACTATTTAGTATAAATCAAAAAGTGAATCAAATTATTAGCAGATAATCATGATAACTGACTTATACAAGGCATTGAACTCATACTCTTTCCATAGCATGTGAATGTTCCAGGCAATGGAAACTTAGTCTCTTAAAATGAAGAGAATCCCAAGTGATTGTTCAACCTAAGTGTGTGTCAGAATCCTGCATCTCATAATTCCGATTTTCACCATCTTTATCGTTTATATATATATATAACTGTTTTGCCAAAAAAAAAAATGTTCTGTTCTCATCTGTTCATTCTGTTTTTGTGTCTGTTCCCTCTGCCTGCTTTTATTGTTTTATAATTTGTCACCTACTCTTCATGTCTCTTTCAGAGATGCTTGTCTACAGCCAGTTCCCAGCACTGGAGGATTTTTCTCTTGTTGTCTGCCATGTCTGCAGTAAGGTGGTCACTCCTCAGGGCATTCTTGCACACTATGGTAAGTCACACACATACACAAACTCTCAGGGTAGAACTTCTCACAAACACATGCACACATACACACACAGCCTCAGGGCATAATCATACACTTTACTAAGTTGCACGCACGCGCGCGCTAGGGAGTACTGTCCATTGTCACACAAGAAGCCCAAAACAAACCTGTGCATACATGCACACACACAAAGCGGTTTAGATCAATGTAGTAAATTCTATTAATCCCTTCAGGGCCCTTTAAAACATGACCTCCCTGCAGCTTAGCCCTTTATATAAAACAGACATCATACAGTTATACCCTCTAACACTCAGCAGGTGGATCAAAGCTATTAAACACTAAATTATTTACAGGCATTGTGTATATTCATTTTTATCTAAAAAAAAAAAAATAGGTACATGCACAGAATTTATGAACATCCTCACTGTTAAAGCAAGACCAATCCAAAACTGGATGAGGCTGAAAAATTCCTCCACATCTTGCGTAAAGTAGATAGATAGATACTTTAGTGATCCTGAAGGAAATTAGGGAAGTGAGGAAAGTGAGTGTCTGGCTCCAGATACATACATACATACATCATATGTCACATCATTGCATAATACATGCATACAGTGCTAAGCTGCATATGCTTCTTGAACATATAGGCTTACTATCATTTATGGGCATGGGATTGTGGTTGCTATGGAGACTGTAGCCTAATGACAGCAGCTCACAAGTTGCTCAGCCGCTGTCAGTTGTTGTCAGATTTATTAAATATCAAACTAATGTTACAGTCTAAATTCAAATTTGCAGAAGGATTGGGGGGGCGGGTTTCCTCAAGGAAACTTGTAAGAAGTAGGCATTATTTATTCATTTTTATGAATACTTGTTGTTGAAATGGCAGCACTGTTAACCCTAGCCCTCATTGGTCCTTCACAATGTCAATCTACCTCTTGTTTGTTTTTGATTGTGGCTCCATTGAGGACGCTTGCATCTGCCTGCGAGCTGCTGCTTCCTTCTGTTGGCGGCAACTGCACCAGCCTTAGTCTTCTGTTTTGTTTGGCGGGGGGGGGGCATGGTCACACTTAACACACACACACTCAGACACTAATACACTTATTTCTCTCTCTGAGTAGAGCTGCCAGTGGAGTTGCATGCACATACACATTCTCACTTTCTGTTTCTCAGCAGAAAGAGGTCAGTGGTATTGTGAGACACACACACACACACACACCAAGACTCCTGGCAGCCAGTGTTGTTTTGTCCCTTCTCCTGCCCCCTGCAGGCCCCCTTCTCTCTTGTTGGCAGTATTTCTACTTGCTGACACGCACACAGTCGGGTGACAACAGGTCTGAAGCACACTCGTGCACATGCACACACAAACACACGCTCAGGAACGGGAATCTCCTGAGAGCTCCCCTATAAAACAAAGTGATCCTTCGGGCTGCAATACCATAATAGTCAGGCACCAAGCAGACCAGCAGGGCAGTTCACACACTGACTAGTTGTAAACTCTGTTTTTTGAAGAATTCCATATGGATTGCATCATGTACTTTTTCTTTTTGGTATTGTGTATTGCAGTGAGCTATAAGTCACATAGTCCCGTTACTGTAGTTGTGTCACTTGCTACATACTTAAGTGAGCATTATGCACACAACTGTTGTGTGTCATGGCATGAAAAATACTTGCCCTGACCACTGTTGAGTGCATTGCCTCTAGGAGGGCACCCTGTCAGGATATTCTTAGGATATTTTATGCATTTCCTCCCATTGTTATAGATTCCCATCATGTCACTGCAGTATCCTCACAAGCACAGTGCCATTGTTCCCTGCTGGGGATACTGCTTTAAATGTTGTGCCCCTGTAGTAGTATCTTTTTATTCATTGCAGTGGCCTCGTATTTGATTTTGTGTGTATCCATCATTGGATTAACTTTCATGCTTGACCTGTATATCAAAACAGCACTAAGACTTTACATAAACAGAAATGCATGCATGCACACTCTCATGCAAAGAGAACGAGAAGGGGATTGGCTGCCTCAGGGGTCAGTGATTCCTAGTTACACATGCCCAGTTTTTTGGGTTTTTGTGATGAGTTTAAAGAGATAACTTAAAGCTAGAACATGCACTCAATACATTTAATATATGCCATGTCTTCTGTGCTAAAAGGTTAAGATATACTATATTTCATACATCAGAGCCTTGCTCTATTTAGTGGATTTGTTTATTTAAATCTCTTTAGAGTAAAGCAAGCATGTATATTCTTAGCATAAGTGGCCCAGTGGGATATCAGCTAAATCCCTTACGCTGGCAGTGTTAGCAGCATGTTCGCTCCAGTGAGCTTGTAAAGAAAAAATGTGCAAAGAAACAATGCTTAATGGTTGTAAGTGAACCTTAAAGCTTTTTATGGACAGATCAGAATATTAAAGTGACATCTTCCCAATGAAACAAATATGACTTCAGTCTTATAATCTTACAAGTATTATTTCTCCAAATAGATATCTACACTGTCTGTGGGCAATAGACAAGATTTTGGTATCAACTTGATTTGGCCAGTGGAATTTGATTTCCTTTGAATGCATGAGGGAAAAAGTCCACGTGAAGAGCAAAAAAGGAACACATTGGCTGAAATGCAATGCAGAAAAATAACACCATCATCTGAATGTCATTTATCTGCATTCATAGTTGGGCTGTAAACAATAACTTGCACATGGAACAGGAAGTAAGTCTTGGCCCAGATATTTGTTGTCTGTGGTATGCTCTGACATGCTGGCTGTAACGCCACTCGATAGCTGATTGGTGCCTATAATATGGCAGTTGTAGTTAGTATTTCAAACAACATTTAATCTGGACTTCTGGGCCAGAAAAACCATCAGAAACTAGAGAAGGCAAGAGTCACAGCAGCTTTTTTTTTTCTAAATGTGTGTTTAAGATATGCTTTTGAAGCTGTGCTCCTAAATAAATTAGGTTCCCTCAGTATGTTCAGATATTTCAGTGTATTTCTTTCAATTCTCATCTCCTACAGTTTCCTCTCCACTCTTCTGTGTGTGTGTGTGTGTGTGTGTGTGTGTGTGTGTTCGCTCT
>VUQK01021252.1:3076-26017 GCA_015106715.1 Bujurquina vittata | reverse complement strand
GGCTAGGGCCGTAACAAACAGTTTCTTTGCCAGAGCAGTCACTACCCTGAAATCACACACACCCCTACTCTAACTGCACAATACCCACATCTCTGTGCATATCATGAAAGACTCACCATCTCCATCTATTTGTGTATATTATTTTTACAATGTATATATTGTAAAAATAATATACCTGTATCTGTAGATGTCTGTATTCTATTACATTTTTTTCTGTATATATTTTATGCATTGTCTCTTGTATATTTTAATGCACTTTTATTTCCTGTATATTTTTCTTAGATTATATTTTGTTTTTAGGAAGTCTGACTTTCTTTTTTATGGCACCGATCAGGAGTGGCCCTCCAATCTCATTGTACATCCTGTATAGTGACAATAAAGGCATTCTAAGTTCTAAGAACCACTTGTCCATGGTCTCTCAGAAAGTGGTAACACCTCCTCCACATGTTCACTTTTAAGAGTCTGCCTCTGTGTCTCTTTTCACACCCAATCATGTTACTACTTAACCTGATTAGTTGTGAGATCTTATACCATAGTTATTATTTGTCTATTTTTTGCTTGCTTGTTTGTCTCTTCCATTGCACAACCTTCCCAGGTGTTGCTGTCCTGTCCAAACTTTTTGAAATGTTATGCATTAAGTTCATGAATACATCTTTTCCCCAAAACACGATTTATCAGTTTCCCCATTTAATATTTTGTCTTTAAACTGGTTTCAATTAAATATAGGATTTATTAAATTTAGGATTTTTTTTGAATAATTACATTTTGAAAAAAAAATTCAAATAAACAAACAACCAAAAAACTTATAATTAATTGCTTCATTTCAGCCCCAAACCTCAATTTATTAACTGTCCTGCCAAATAAGACCCCAAAAAGCAGCTAAATGCTGGCAAAATTCTAACTGTTCTATTGTAACTAATCCATTAATCAATAAAATAAGTGTTTTAATACTGAGTAAATTTATCTAAATTTAAGCTAAAGAGTCTTTTCACCATCACAAGACTTATGAGCACAGAGACATCAGCCAGACAGCTGCAGACTCACACTCAGCCTCGTTTTAAACTCTGGGCGCACACACACACACACACACACACACATAAGCACAGAGCGCTGTGTTAATGAGAGTGTAGTCTCCTTCTGTTTCACTCTTTCTCACCCCATCAGGTAATATAAAGTTTAACAAGCGTTTTGCTATCAGTGACCCTGAGGAGGAAACGCACTCACACCAAGAAATACTGCTAATTACCTCAAACTCTGTGGGTGTCTCTGCTGCTGTGTGCTTTGCATGTGTGTGCAAGAATAAAGTGTGACATCTATTGTTTTAAAGTTTAGTGTAGTAGGAGGCCAGATATTGGCAGTGTGTCTGGGTGGATGTGTGTATTAGGAAAAGCTTGAGGTGGTAGTCAGGTTTTAGATGGGTAGGTGGAGGCTAATTTATGTCAGCACTATAGCGAGCTCCTAGATTTATTGATGGTAAGGCAATACAGGGAGATCTGCTTCTTCAAAAATGCTCTGCAGCTCCCTCCTGCTCCACACACATAACTTAATGCCCTCCACCTTCCACCTCCCACCTTCTATTATACAACATGTCTGTCTTTCACACCGAACTCGACTGTAATTGTAGAGGCCGTACTGTTGCTGTGCTGACGCAAAGGACATATGGTCCCGAAAGAAACCATTAGAAGTAATGGAGGGGGTTGAATTCTGTCTCACTCTTACACACATTGACACACATACACACACACACAGATGCATGCAATTGCAGTATACATGACCCATTCCACATTTTAGCCATCCCTATAAAATGACAGAATTCTTTAAATTTGTAGTGGGATTACAGCAAAAATTGTCCTATGGAGGGAAAGTGAATTTACCACTTGAGACAGGACAATAATTTGCAAATGGGAGAGGTGGGAGTATTAAGACAAGGAAGGAAATGCCCTGTAAATTTTTGTGAGTGATGTCTGTTTCTCAGTATCTAAACTCTGTGGCTGTATGTAACATTTCTGTTTAGCATTTGTGCAGTTGTTTATATGCAGACTTCAGTAGAGTATATATGGGTTTACAGTTATCTGTTACATGACACAACTTATTTTTAGTACCATCTCAGAGTTTAAAGACTTGATCATTTTGTTGTTCATTGTGATCATCACTACCAGTCTAAATGGCAACACAATACCCATCGTGCATGAATTATTGAACTGATAATTAAACAGTTTTTACTGTTTACATAATAATTTCTTATTATGTGTAAACAGTAAAAAGTTTAAGTAATGTTACCAACAGGCTATTAGTGTGTTATAAATTTGTAACTGGTGTTTATAATACTTCTCTTAAAAAGTGTTGGGGTGAAGCACATGATTAATCTTGAGGCTTGTGGCTTATTTTCTGTTTCACTCAATTTTTGTTTAGTTTCACTAGGTTTTTGTTTAGGATTAGCAGCCATGTTTGCTTAGGTGTAAGAAAAGATTGTTATTTGGATAAAAGTGCAATCAGTTGGGAGTCAGTCTGGTCTGGCTGTTGCCATATTACAGACCCGGTGCTAAAGTACAGCTTCTGAGATGCCAGTGAATTTGACTAAATGGTATGAGGACCAACTTAGTGATCAGTAATGAAACCTTTGCTACAAAATGACAATAACATTTAGTAATCATTAACATTAACACATAATAGCATGCATTATATTATAAATTCTCTTGTCAGCTTTGAATTACACATATTGGATTACGCACAAAAAAAGCATACATTATAAACTAAAGATAAGTAAGCATTAATAATTATCACTATCACTGCATTTTATTTTTTCAAAGAAAAATAACTAAAGTATATTTAACTATCAATTTAGAATTAATAAGCAGAGGTTATCGGTGTTACCTGAATGGGTATTCTTGTTAGCTGTAATAGCTTGGACACATGTGTCCATGAGTATCTCTTCTGTTGATGTCAAGCAGAAAGAACTTCAAAGTCGTGTTCTAGTATGTTCAGTATTTTTATATGCAGGCCTGGGTTCTCTCCCAGCCGAGGTCATTTCAAAAGAGCTGAAGGCTTATAAAAGCCATGTTAGGGTTATTATGTACATCCTATCTGCCTCAGCCTTCACTGACCCTCAAACTGTGTGTGTGTGTGTGTGTGTGTGTGTGTGTGTGTGTGTGTGTGTGTGTGTGTGTGTGTGTGTGTGTGTGTGTGTGTGTCAGGAAAACCAGTTTGTTTGGCTAAGTGAGGCAATTTTGGTCTTTAAGTATCTCATGTCACTTCCCGTGAAACAGGGGCAAGTGATACAAGTACTCCATTCTTAGCAACACACTATGCACACAGACACACAGTTACATGGGCACCTACACACACTTCACTCACACTTTTCAGGCTCCATTTTGACTGGAATATTTGCTCTTGGACATTATTTTCAAACTGTAGATTTGTATTTCAATACTTGCTGTCTGAACTAATCTAAATGGTAAAACAAAAATAATTTGTGATTTTACAATATGAGGCTTTAGCGCTCTAGAGTTATTTACTTAAAGTATGAGCCTCTAATTATTTTTCTTCTCCTACAGTTGAGTCACATACACTTGTTTTGTGTGCACGCCCTTGTCTTTCAAAGCCTAATGTAAGCAAATTAAAAGGATTTATGACTGATGTAATTGAAAACAAAGCACTTGATCTCCCAAAACAGATTCATTGACATGCTTTGGAAAAAAACATATAATCCTCAAACATGTGCTCCAGTACATCACTGAAGGAAATGCATATAGATGCATGTCTAACGCAACATAATTCCTTTAAGTCCAGTAAGATGTTACCTGATTGGCTCTTCAGGGTGGTCCTCTGATTAACCCGACTAGCTGGAAAGCAGGCGGCTTTGATCTGTGATTGGAGAGGTCACTCGCTGAGGTCAGCCAGCATCCGCAGTGAATCTTGGAAGGCCAGTGCTGAAGGTTTTGAAGAGCAGCTTTCCAAAATGAGATGTGACACCTAATTTCACAAAAAAAAAGAAAGGAAAAAAAACAAGGTTGCTGGCATGCATGACAATGAACTCGTACTGACTTGTATTGAAGTCAACAGTCTAACACAGTCCGTGACTCACAAAATCAGTTTCTTTATGCAATCAGAGGTTTTTGACAAGCTTTAACATGGACACACTTTTAAATTAGATAGAAGATTGGGTGACATACTGTGTGTGAAATCATTATGTGTTGTTATGTATTGAATTGTGCAATGGCAAATGTATGACAAACCTGACGTGATCAAACTACTGTTTAGTGGAATCACCTGTGCTCCACTGTTAAATGATACATTGTGCTTGTGTGAAATTATCTGGACGTGATTTTGAAGTAATTTTTGTTGACCATTATGACATAATAATATAACCATGATTGAAAGATTGAAAACAAAAACTGAAAAAGTAAGAAGTTTAATCTGTACTTATTTTCACAATCAGTTAATCATGTGCTTCAACAACAAAATGCCAATCAATCATTCTATAGCTCTGCTTTCCTAATGCTTTGTTCTGTCTGTTTTATTAAGTTGCAAATTATTGTTTGGACAAAACAAGACTCTTATAGACTTTACACTTTTCCTGACATAACAGTACACACGAATCAATAATGAAAACAGTCATCTTTAGTTATTATTGTTTTCGAACTTGTTAAAATAGCTTTAGCTTGCTATCAGTCTGTCAATTTGTGTCACTTGCTTTCTTCTTCTATCCTTTTTTTCCGATTGCCTTTCGCCTTCCCCGCTGCTTCTTTGCCACTGCTGTAACTTTTCATCCCCTCTGTTGAGTCAGAGGAAGATGAACTCTGAGCAGCTGTGTTACTCCGTGTCTAAGTGAGTTACGGCGAGCTGCTGTCCTCTTGGCTTTTATTGATAATATTACACTGGCTGATGTAAAAATGACTCCGCCTGCACCCTCTGTCATCCTAATGCAAAGCTGGAACTAGCATCTGTGTGTATGTGGGTGAATGAATTTAACGTCTGCTTGTCTATAAGCACGAACAAGTAAGGAAGTCGAGCCCTAATTCACTATGTGTGTGTGTGTGTGTGTGTGTGTGTGTATCATATTCATTTCCTGACCCCAGGACACTCCTTCCCCAGGTAGAAGCACAACGTCAGGCTTCATGCAGTTTCCCGGAAATATTGAGCTGAGACCCAACATGACAAACAGCACTGAGCCTTGAGTTGGCTAAAAGAAGATCCTGCCCTCGTGCATGTATATATTTTTTGTCTGTCCATGCTGGGCTGTGACTTCCCGCAGTGCTGTAAATAATATGTCTTTTCACAGGTGGATGTCTCCATGCAATGCACACTCGGGAACATGACTAGATTTTACTGCCGCATCTGATTTTATAGCTGTCATTTCTCTTTATATTCCTCTGATTTTTTTTTCATGCTTGAATTAGACATTCATCATTGTTGCTTAACAAAAATCAAATATGCAAAGGGAAAGAGAAAGAGAAAATGATGATCAGCGTGCTTAGACCGCACTATAAAAACTGGAAGAAAAGACATTTTTTTTTAAGCCACCAGCTGCATCGCAAGCACTCATTAGGTTTTTGTTGCCCTGACCTCAAGGTGTAAATTCTACATTAATGCCTCGTCTATTAGCTGGCCTGAACTCTGAAAGACACACGCAACACAGGCAGACGCATGCACACACACACACACACACACACACACACACAAACCAGTACGAACATCATGCATACACATGCATATTTAGAAAAGCACACGGAGAGCCGTGCAGCAGCTGTCCACCACCCACACACTCCAACCATGCCACCCCCTTTCCACACACACCAACACAATCAAGCCCAGTGTACCACATTCACTGCATTCTACCATTCCTCTAACACAGACAGGCAGGAAGCAAATGTGTCATTTATTAGGGCCTGTTTCCAATCTGTGCTGATGATGAATATCTCCGATCTCCCCCATGCTGCTCCTGAATATTCTGAGACAAAGGCCTCTTATGAAATTATACTGTCATTAGGATGACTGGTCTGATTAGATATTGGGAGCGGATTAGCCATCTGCTTGGCTCTTTGGCAGAGGAATGATATGATCAGAAATAATTACCATTTATTCTTTCATGAGAACACACAGAAGGGTTTAGTTTCAAAACATGATAGGTCATATTTATTTTGAGCGGCAAAGAATTTCCTTGAGTGGAGGAATTCTATAAAAATAGGGTGCTGTGTTGTTTATATATCCTGTTTAAACTTTAACTGGCTCTTTAAGATGAATGTAAAAGGCACATTTTCACTTACTTCTCAGATCTTGCTTATGCAGAGATAAATGCACTATTTTCACAAAAATATTTATTCTGGCACACATATTACGCTAACGAAACAGCGCTGTTTTGATCCTGCATAACCAAGTTCAAATTTTAGATTTTTAATGCCTCTTACAGTGAAAGCTTGTTTCCATATGTCAGAGAGCACTGAGGAATGGAAATTGTTGCGGGCAGTGTGCTGGTATCAGTAGTTGCCACTGTGGAATGGACATATGTAGCAATTTATCACTTGTCTCTCAGCACATGTGTGGGTGGCCCCGCAGCGGGTATTATTGCAGTTTAGGAGCAATTGACAGTAATCCCCTCTTGCTTATGTGAAGGCTCATCATCCCACCACCCTCCAACAGGCACATCTTCACTAGAGATGACCACCAGTGTTCTATATCATTATCTGCTCGTTTCACTCTTTATCATGGTGGTAGAGGCAGAGTAAAATACACTCAATGAAAAAACTTTACAGAAGCACTAATGGCAGTACCATGCAAGGTTACTCAGTTTTATGACATAGAATTTAGACATGGATATGCTTTTTTCGTAAACCCTACCATACTGACTGATGTATGCAAAACATTAGCATTATGAACAACCATGTTGGTCATAAAATCCGAAGTAGCTTCACAGCAAGGTGGTGCACACAAAACTAAATTACAGTAATGGAACTTTTCTCCTCAGCGCTATGGAAGAATTTACTTCCAGTTTGATTTGGAGGAAAATCTAGAAATACTGCAGCGGCTCATGGTGGTAAAAAGAGTTGATCCACAAAGTAAACTCTCAGTTCAGCGGTCAGTTCCCCTCACCTCTGAGAAATCACTAAAGAACAGTATACTTAAATAGGTTTTGTGTGAGTGGCAGCTGGATTCAGATTCGGTTAGTGAGGGTCTGAGAGACCTCAGCCTGCTGCTCTGCTGCACTATATTTATTGGCAAAGTCTTTTTCTATTCAGGAAGCACGAGGTATGGCTACTATATAGAAATCAAGATGAGAAGGTCATAGTGAGGCTTGTCTCAAAACACAGGACATCAAAGTTGGAAGCTTGAGTCCCACATTTTGGTGAAAGCCATAAATAACTGTAGTGTGATCAGGCTCTCTGGACACTGGCTCAGGTGAAGTGCAGTGTGATTAAGTTTATATGTATACACTGATTCAAGAGACATTTCTGAATTGAGAAATGCGATACAAGTCCAGATATCATCGTTATTATTATCCATCCATCCATTTTCTTCTGGTTATTAGGCAGCAGCCTAAGCAGAGAAGCCCACACATCCCTCTCCCCAGCCACCTCATCGAGGGGGGACCCCAAGGCCAAAGGCTAGCTGAGAGATGCAATCTCTCCAGTGTGTCCTGGATCCGTCCCAGGGCTTCCTCCCAGTAGGACATGCCCAGAACACCTCAACCAAGAGGTGTCTAGGAGGCATCCTAGTCACTACCCAAAGCTCGTGACCATATACGACGGTAGGAACGTAGAGTGACCGTTAATTGACAGCTTCACTTTCACACTCAGCTCCCTATTTAACACAATTGAGCGGTGCAGCGTCTGCATCACTGCAGATGCAGCCCTAATCGGTCTGTCAATCTCCCGCTCCTTTCTCCTATCACTCGTGAAAGATCCTTAGATATTCACACTCCTTCCCCTAGGGCAGCAACTCATCCCTGACCTGGAGTGGGTACTCCCCTTTGTTTCTAGACTCAGCGCCCACAACAGAAGACGTGTCAGTGGGATTAAGGACGTTCTCGAAGTATTCCTTCCGCCGCCCGACTATAGCCTCAGTTGAAGTTAGCAGTGTCCCACCCACACTGTATACTATGTGAGCAGTAGCTTTCCTCTCCCGAGTTGCCTGATGGTTTGCCAGACTTGCTTCGAGGCCATTTGAAAGTCTTTTTCCATGGCCTCACCAAACTCCTCCCACAACCGAGTTTTTGCTCAGGCTGCCGCCCAAGCTGTATTACGCTTGGTCTGCAGGCACCCGTCAGGTGCCTCTGGATTACTACAGCAAACCAAGCCCTATTGCCTTGGCTTCCTTCACCTCTGGTGACCACCTTCTGGTTAGGGGATTACCACCATGACAGGCACCAACCACCTTTCAGCCGCAGCTCTGAGCAGCAACCTCAACAATGGAGTGTTGGTCTATTCAGACTCAATGTCCTCACCCTCCTTCAGAATGCTGTCAAAGTTCTTCCGGAGGTGGTAGTTGAAGATCTTGCAGACTGGGGCCTCTGTCAGGCATTCCCAGCGCCCTCACTATACGTTTAGGTGCACCAGGTCTGTCCAACATCCTCCCCCACCACCTGATCCATCTCACCACCTGGTGTTGATTAGCTGACAGCTCAGCTCCTCTCTTCATCCTTGTGTCGAGAACATACGACCGCGGATCTGATAATTGATGATCGACTTGCAACTTAGTGTGCCCTGGTGCCACATGCATTTATTGACATCCTTATCTTCAAACATGTTACATGCTGCAAGGTGGTTGGTGCTTCGTTATGGACAAACTATGGTTTGCAAAGAAGTACAATAACAAAACACTACTCGGGTTCAGATCAGGCAGGGCTGTTCCTCTCAATCACGCCCCTCCAGGTCTTACTGTCATGGCCCACTTCAATGTTGAAGTCTCCCAGTAGGACCAGATGGACCCCCATCGAGCAACCTTCCCAGCGACTCCACGAAGGGTGAGTACTCTGAACTGTCATTTGGTGCATAAGCAAAAATAAACAATCAGGAGCCATTCCCTTACACGAAGGCGCAGCGAAGCAACCCTCTTGTCTACTGGTGAAAACTCAAACGTACAGTGAGTAAGCTGAGGGGATTCAAAAATACCCACCTCAGCTTGCTGCCTCTTGTCCAGCCTCTCTCCACGATACAGCTTCCAGGGCCCAAGCCATGCATTGAGGTAGCCAATATTTCTCAACCTTATGCATTAGTCCAGGCCCCTTCCCCACCAGAGAGGTGACATTCCATGTCCCAATAGCCAATCTCAATAGCCTGGGATGAGTCCACCAGTGCCTCTGCCATTGGCCACCACCTGACAGACATTGCACATAATACCTATGACACCTCCTGTAGGTGGTGGGCCAACAGGAAGGGGGGGGCATTTCTCCTCTTTAGACTGCACCCGGCCAGGCACCACAGGCTAATGCCTGGCCACCAAACTCGCAGGGCACGGTCCTCTCACTCTTTCTGTTCAGTCTGTACACTTCAGACTTCAGGTACAACTAAGACTATTGCCACTTACATAAAATCTCAGATGATACAGCCATAATTGGTTGCGTATCAGACGGGAACAATGAGGAATACAGGGGGATCATCAGTGACTTTGTCAGCTGATGTGAGATCAACGCTCTCCAAATCAATCACAGCAAGATGAAGGAGATGGTCATAGACTTCGGGAAGAAGTCACCTCCTACAGCACCGGTGAACATCCAGGGAAAGGACATCCAGACACTGGTCTCTGCACCGAAAGGGACAGGAAAAGGCTTGACAAACTGGGGCAGAGGTTTAGCTCTGTGCTGGGATGTCCTTTGGAGTCTGTGATGGTGGTGGGTGTGACGAGGATGCTAGTAAACTGACATCCATTATGGACAACCCCCATCACCCTCTGCGTGGGTGCGCTGAGCAGCTCCTTCAGTCAGAGATTGAAACATCCTCGCTGCAGGAAGGAGCACTTTTGCAGGTAATTCATCTCAACAGCAGTTAGACTGTAAAACGCATCATGATGTCATGAGTCACTTGGACACTTTATCCCTACTGCCATCACTTGTGCATACAGTGCACCTTATACATATTACATATGCATTTATATTTCTCATTGATAGCTGTATTTTATTTTACTTTATTCTATTCTATTTTATTTTATTTC
This sequence comes from Bujurquina vittata, assembly GCA_015106715.1. Taxonomy (NCBI): domain Eukaryota; kingdom Metazoa; phylum Chordata; class Actinopteri; order Cichliformes; family Cichlidae; genus Bujurquina; species Bujurquina vittata. The sequence goes on along the minus strand of VUQK01021252.1, from coordinate 15,871 downwards.
CTTTTGTTTTGTTTTATTTATTTTATCCTTAACTGCTGCTCGCATTCTGGTCTTCTCTGTACTTGAGCAGCTGTTATGTGCAAATTTCCCCGTTGTGGGATTATTAAAGTTTTATCTTATCTTATCTTATCTTATCTTATCTTATCTTATCTTATCTTATCTTATCTTATCTTATCTTATCTTATCTTATCTTATCTTATCTTATCTTAAATGGGGCACCTTTGGTAAGCTCAAGAGAATTAGATTTATGGCCCTCTACATAGACAGACTTTGATTTACTAGATCATTTCAAAAGCACTTAATAACCTTGGTACTAAAACCAGCGTTAAAAGGTTTTTTCACCAGCAAGTTATGAGCCACCGAGTCAAACACCTTAGACAGACCCACAAATAAAGCAGTCCAGGACACACAAATAATCATGTATCCCAGCTGTGTCAGCAGTAATGGTACTGTTTCCAGTTCTAAAACCAGACTGAAAGTCATTTAGACTATTATTATCAGATAAAGACTTTATCTGGTAATAATAATTTGCTTTAACTACAAGTGTATGTGAGATTCAAAGATTTCAACCAGCACTGAACGCTTAGAGATCAGACAATAATTATTTAACACTGATAGATCTCCACTTTTGAGTAATGGGAGATCTTAGGCACTTTTCCAAATTCTAGGTATGGAGCTGGACTGAAGACTTAAAAAGTTACCTTTTTAAGTCTTCAGTCCAGCTCCGTCCAGCTTCAGTCCAGTCCAGAATGGTTCAAGAGATTATCTGGACCTGCTGACTTTTTGTCATCAATATCTGTCATATAGTTTTACAAACTTGAACAACTAAAATAGGCTTAAATTCAAACAAATCTATATTTCTAATTGTGTTCTCAAAAAGTGGAACAGGTGTATTTACCATCGAGCTATCAAATACAGATCCAGCACATACAAAATGCTTGTCAAAGTAACTGGCCATGTTTGCTTTGTGTTTTATTTCATTTGAGCCGACCGTGATACACGATGAACCATGTTAGGGGAGAAGTGACACAACATGTATAGGAAACATGGATTTAATTAGCTTGCAAAAAGTTTAGGTGTTTTTTGGATTATCTTTGAAAGATGTAAAATAAAACTCAAATTTAGATTTTCTAATCATTAAGGTGCACTTGTTTCTTAAGGTTCTAAATATATTCTAGTCAGCTGAAGAATTTGAAAATCTTGCTTTGGTCCAAGCCTTATCTCTGAAATGAATTAAGTCTGAAATAATTTGTAAAGTTGTAAAGTTTAAAATGTAACAAGTTGGGTCAGTGGCATAAACAGCAACACTATATGTTGAAACCAAACCTTAGTAAAATGTAATGATGCATGAGGTAGTTCCTCAGCTTAGGCCCCATCTTTTTTTTTTCTTGAATAGCTGTGGTTTCCATATGCTCCGATTGACTATAATTGTTAGTTTCCTGGACAAAGTGTTCAGGGGTTTGCAGGCATTTAATGTACCCTGCAGGCAGAATTAAAAAGCTATCATGAAATCTAATGCTTCCATATAAAAACAGCTGAGTGACACACTGTGCACACTTCTATTTACAAAGTAAACACTTGCCTTCATCTCCACAATATCTCATGTTATCCCCAATGGTGAGCAGAATGCAACAAAAGGCTTGATGGATGGCTTGGTTCAGTGTTAGAGAAGTCATTTAGATGATGAAAGGAGACACGTTTTTAATGGGGTTTCTTGAGCAAAATGTTATACAAAGGATGCGCTTCTCTTTCTGGGGTGATCTGACCAGTGATGACACCACGAATAAGTCCCTAAATGAGGTTTGTGTTTTGTGGAAACAACAACCAGATGTCTGAGGGAATTTATCTTTCTTTGTGCATGTTTGAATTCTTATTATCATTATCCATGGTTACAGCATTCCTCTTGGGAATGTTGTTCTGGTTATTTAGTACAACACTGGTTCAGAATGAAATATCTCAGCCACTGAACTGCCAACTTTTTTTCTTTTGTTACAGCTGTCTGTGGTCTCTAGAAGGTGAAACTGACTGAATCAGGTATTTCGCTGTCTCTCTTTCTCGAACAGTTTTGATATGTAGTGAAAAAGTCTCAGCATGTACTGGATGGATTTTCATGAAACTTGGCAAATTTACTGTGTTCGAAAGGATGAGTCCTGGAGATTCCGGTCATCCTTCTGAATTGTGAGAAGGAAATGAACAGGTGTGACTAATGACCTTAAAACACACCTCCATTCCTTTTAGCTCTTGCTCTCCCAGCACTTGTTTATTTGTATGGCTCGTATTAAACTGAAGCACTTTTTACTGAAATTTGCTTCACCTACAATAAAAGCTAAAGCATCCACTGTGTTGGTGGGCTATGGAGTGACACAAAATTTTGTACAGATTGGCAGATTTTGTATAATTTTGTATTTTGAATAACTGAATTGTCATCTTGTGACACCGACAGGCTCCATTTTAGTTTATCTGCAGTCTGTCTTGTCTGTAGTTCATGTTCAGACTTGCACTTCAGTTTGTAAAACTGATGATATTACCATCAAGGATGGTAGCAATTATAAGCATCAATCCCGCTAAAAAAATGCCATTGTGAGAATGTTGTAATGCTAACATTAGTATTTGGTATCTTTTCACAACAGCGGGGAAGGTTTGTTAAAAAAAAAAAAGAAAACATCTCTTTAAACCAGTTTATCAGGACACAGTTAAACAAAGCAAAAAGTCATTGTCAGTAATCTTCGTGCCATAGAAAACACACTGCAGCGTGATGTATAACAAGATATTTCTCTCTGGTACTGTATCAGAGCGACCACTGACTCTATCATGGAAGTATTTACTGCCCATATGGCCAGTGACATGGGGTCAGTGCCTTGTGTTTCAAGTGAAACCGCAAAGCGTTATAAAAACCACGCGTACAGGAATGGATACAAATTCAAGCATTAGCACATTGCTAATTACTACAGTTTCTTTTAATAAATTCTTTCCTGACATGTGAGTTCCAGCACTGTAAAAAAGGAAGAATGTTGCATAAGGAAAAAACATTAAAGAAATGCTGCAGACTTTCACCATCAGTAGAAAGCTTAGATTAGAACTACTACTGTAAGAACTGTAAGAGTCACATAGAAAACTGGCCGTTTGACTTGAAGCAAAACAACATTTTAAGAATTCACATATTTTCTCGAACTAAAATAAAAAGGTGGCCATCCAAACCTTTTTTTTTTTCCAAAGCACTTAACAAGCGGACAGGACTGTAAAACCTGTAGAGAGCGATAAAGCTTTCTGTGGGTAATTTGACATGTTGTTTTGTATGTTACTGTTTCCAGTTTCCAAAATAAATTCTGATCCCAGCTCTGATCTTGTTCACACTGAAATAACATTTGCAGTGTCACAGTCAAGTCATATTTTTATTTATTTCAAGGGTGGGGCAAAATCTTCCCTCATATTTCTTGCCAAAAGAGGCATTTGTTTTCTGTTCCAAATATTACATGATCAGAAGCATTTGGTTATCATGATCCAATTATACCGCCCAGCGTTCTGTCTGCTTTGATGCAGAGCAGACCGAGGTTTATCTGATCCTACATATTGGTCCCATGGTGGTTTCTTAGTTGCTTCCCGTAACAAAATACGGCAAGGGAGCAAGGTAATTTCTAGCTAGGTTTGCAATTTATTGTGAACATCCAGCGTCACAAGATGCACTGGCTATGCATGAAAATTCATATCAACTGTTGATATTAAGGCTAAACAAAATGCTTTGTGTAAAGATTTTTTTGTTTTTTAACCTGTCCTATCCAGTGTAGGCAAAAATGTAAAAATAAAAAACTTCAAAGTATCTCCTTTACAAAAAAATTAAATAAAAAATGCACTCTTTGGTCCAATTTGCCAAATTATAGATGATGATAACTCCTAACTCCACACAGGAGTGTGTTTGCAGTCATTTAAAACAAGCCCACAGCGCGGATTTAAATCTCCATATGTGTGAAGCTCATATACCTGCATGTCTGCACACTGCCAGTTTGACAAGAGACAGGTCTGAGGGGATTGCACTATAAAGGCAGGGAAGCATGAAATATCTGAGAAGTGCTGGAACCGCTCTCCTCTCCAAATTATAGCCGAATACAGTCTTAGTGGTTGAGGGGAAACGCCTTGGCAGTGCATAAAGGGCTCAGTGTGTGGCTGAAGTGACCATGCAACTCCTGAAAATAAACAGGAATCAAATGGAGTGATTGATCGAATAAATTACCCTCAGCAGCAACCACCTCTCACATGCATGCATGCACACACACAAACACACACACACACACACATTCACTGCTGGTCAGCAGTTCCACTGACCAACCTTGCAGAAAACACACATTTATTGGTATCTGCTCCAGTGCATAGGCCAGTTTTTTTTTTGGTGGTGGTGAGTGGGCAGGGGGGTGCTGGAAGATGGTTATATTAGGGTAAATTAAACCATATGAGGGTGCAGAATGAAATACTTCAAATTGCAACTATATGAATTGTAAAGGCACCAAAACGGATAATATACTAAATTCATAGCATAGCTTTAGTTCATATTTTTTTCAAAACTGTTTGGGAAAATCTTATCTGATTTGGTTTATGCTGCTGCGTGTGTACTCTGCGATGAACATCAGCTGAAGGTGTTGCTTGACTCACCTTTTAACTGCCATTTAAATTTCCAGGCCAATCTAGTGTAGCGAGGGCCTGAAATGTAAACCGTCCAATCTGATGAACCGGCTAACCTGTCGCAGCCTTTCATGAAACAAAGACAGGAACCCCACACAAGTAAACTCACCCACCCCTCACTGCTCCACCCCTCCATGCCCACCCCCTCCCTGCTGCTTGCATGTGTGGTTTAGTGAAATCTCCTCCGTGTGCTATAGGATAGCCCTGGCCTCTGGGGTAACAAGATAGATGTAAACAACCAATTATTGGATAGGCCCTCATTCACATCCCCTTAACCAGTAAAGACGCAGAGGTTCTGGCTTTAATAATTTCTTTCCCTCTGTCTAACATTTTGATGTCTGTCCAAAAAGAAAAAAATCATACTCATCAGCCCCGTGTTGTGCTTGTCTCAGGTCAGTGTATGCAGCAATCTTACTGAATACAAGCCACATCCCATTCCTGTATGCCTTAACACATAGTCTATACAACACACACACACACACACACACACACATATACATCTTGCAATAATCAGCTCAATTAGAGGAGGTCGTGGTGGAGAGTGGCCGAGGTGAGCAGTGGGAGGTTGTGAAAATAGGGGGTTAGCTATTAGGAGAAATATGATCTCTATTCATCAGCAGCTGTAATAATTACCATTTCAGAAACAGATCTTTCTGATCAAACTGATCTGTGGAAACAAGTGGTTTACAAACACTGTCAAGAGCAAGACATCGGACCCCCTGTCACTGCCAGTACATAGACACAGTTCTGCGTGTGCCAAGCCCATTACAATGAAGATACTTTGTATTTGTAGTCATGTTGTTATTGCTTGTTTTATACTTATACTTGCTCTCATATATTGTCTCTGCTGCAGTGGCAGTCCACCTTCGTGAAATCATTAGCCTTTGCAACCTATCAGATGCAATGTGAATAAGATATGACAGGTATTTTTAAGGACAGCCAATATCAATGTGAGCAGGAGCTCAAAAACATTATGTGAAAGAGTTTTATGTCAGAGGTCTTACACCATAGAAACTCTTTTTGGCCGTGATTGCAAATAGGACTGGACACCTATAAGAAGGTGTGCTCGTATCAGAGTAACATCCATGGAGACTTATGATGATCCTGAAACAGGTGCTCACATGTAGCCTCAGTAGGGCACATCATCAGTCTATAAGGACAAACAAATTATTTGGCTTTACAGCATATATCCGAAAGTCCTGACTGTAACTGCAGCAGCACTTTCACCAGTGGAAGAACCTCTGGGGTGTTTTGGACTCAATTACAAGGCATTTGGGTGTTTGTGTTAGATGGACCGAGATGATAAGTTTAATCTGAAATCTGTTTAAAATGCCATGGCAGTCAAACTGTGTTTGCAGGCCTCGCTATGTTTTTTATAAAGTCTGAACTAAAAGTGTAAACGCAGAGTTATTTTAAAAATATGGCGGTTAAATGGCTGTAAATGTACTATTATTATTATTATTATTATTATTATTATTATTATTATTATTACTAGAGAATAAACCTTTGGTTGATAGTGAAGGTGTGGGATTTTATCATCATGAGAGCTTCCTGCTGAGGCGAGCCTTGCCGGTGCCGGTCCCTTGATAATGATCGTCAGTCAGCCTAATGCCGTAACACTCTGAGAACTGCGCTTCAGGCGAAACCAAAGTCAATTTATTAAACAGGGACGAGGCTTTTCTTACAAGACTCTTCATCTGTGGTGATAAACCAACTTGATAATTACACTAATAATTTCAGAGGGGAAAAAGGCGACTGAAATGCCTCACTGCTGTAGATGGGCTCCTGATCTGAAGTGAACTCACTGCTTAAATCATTTTGACAGGATTTGAATTTTACATGCCTGCGATTTGCACGAGGTAGTTACTACAATTTAATATGAGCTGCTGCTATTTATTTATTTATTTGCAACTTCAAAAATATATAAAATTGAGACAGGTCTATCAAGAAACTGCGCCTATTAAATAATAATAATAATAATAATAATAATAATAATAATAATAATAATAATAATAATAATAATAATAATAATAATAATAATAATAATGTTCGAGCACTTCATACCTGATATTTAACAGCCGCCAGCACCACATTTCTTTCTGGAGTCTCTCAGAGCTGCACAGATAATACTGAGCTATGAGATTAAATCTACTTAAACAGTTCTGCCGGAGGAGAGATAGAAGTGTGTGTGTGTGGGGGGGGGGGTCAGTGAGCCCTAACAAGTGATGTGACACCGAGTGCGGGTGTACCTGACAATCGCATCAGTAATGAAGAGGTCCCATGATGAGGCGATAGAAATCTAGCAGCTGGTCAGTCCAGCGGTCAATAACGCACACGCGCGTCCGCGTCTAGCTGTACCAACAAACCTTGTAGCTGATTTTTTGCGCACGGTTTCTTTTAAGTTGCGCCGTTGCTCAATCATTTCAACAAGTACCTCACATAAAAGGTCCTCTCTTCGCCTCTATATTTCATTTAACTATAACCTCTCCTCTTCATAGCCATACTCTCATTTCAAAGTTTTCATTATTTAAATGATTTATTGGGGCTTATCTTCAGATGTCATCTTCCAGTCTTCCTCAAGCCAAGATTGTCTGACTTCTGTCTTTACCCGTGAAGCACTAATCTGCGTGAGTCAGTTGACAGAAATACAAGCAGAAATATTTGTCTCACCGGTGCGCTGGATTGTGCCGTTTTTCTTCTCCGCCATCGCCCGGCAGACTCTCCTTCTTCTCTGCTCCATGTCCCGCACACTCCACTGCACACACGACCCCTTCATCTCCCCACGAAACGGCTGCACACCTTGGGCTTGTTTGCCGTCCTGTGCGCTCCTGCAGCCGCCGCCTCGCCACTCATTTAGATATTCATAATCCTTGTCATCACGTGCATGCAATTATAAAGTAGGCCTGTACATTATCACTGCAAAATGCAATAACATTTGATGCAACACGCAGATTTCTTTGGGTGTCATAACATTTAATTTTGTTAACTGAAGCTGATATAAACTTGCTACCAGTGTATGAGCTTGTTTGAGTGTATTATTGTTAGAGAGCCTCACATTTTTGAAATATTTTTTGATAAGCTGCTTGTAAAAAAATAACTTTCTGAACTTTATTCTAAAGTCTATTTTTGAATATATTATCTATTGTTTTTTTTAAATCAAAACAGCTGATATTGGTCCACTATAATTCATGTTTAAACAGCAGAAATAATTTGATTCGCTATTGTTTATATTTTAAATTTCTCTTCTTGTCTTTATAAAACAGTGTCAGTATTTGTTTCTTTTCTTTTCTTTTCTTTTTTTTTTTTGCAAACCTCTCTAAACAGTCTATGAGTTGTTGGCAGCTATTTTACGTCTGTGAAATAATGGACTCACTAACTTTAAAGTTCCACGCATTACGGAGATCTTGATTGATTTGTGAGAGCTGCCGGGGACATGAAGACAAACTGCAGCAGGATCCGTGCGCTCTGGCGCCATCCTTCCCCAGGCTGCGGGATCCGCGCAGCGCTTCTCGTCCACGCTCCCCACAGCTTTGCGCTCTTTGGTTGCCTGGGGTGTCTGTCAAAGTGAAGGGAAAGAAAAAAAAACTGTTTTAGAAGGAAAAATCTGAGCAATTCTTCTATTGGTAGGCGGGCTGGTCGTGAAGGGAACAATCGTGTTGATTTTGCCAGGGAGCCACCTCAAAAGCGTATCAGGTTACTTTGAGTGACAGCGTAACCATGGCAAATAATTTGACTAAGGCTATTGTCTTATCCTCACCATCCGTGGGTCAGATAACCGACCAATCAGAGTTCATATAATCGCTTGTCTTGCCAGCTTAGAATAATATTATTAAAACGAGCCAGCGAGCCCGGTCTTCGGGAGTAGTTTATGTTGAAACGACATAGAATAGGTGGAGGAGGACGGTGGAAGGAGCAGCAACTTTCTTTCTCAACAACTTTATGGAGAATAGTTGCCTGGGTTTCGCATGGCTGAATGGACTTGACTTTATTCCGTAACACGCAGTTGGACATTGCCTAACGCTGGACAATTTCGCGTTTTAGGTAACTCTTTTGGGGACCTTTTGCCGTTTATGGACTTAATGCGTTTTGATTTGATGAGAGACTGAGAGGAGAGACGTGGAACTAAGGTACACTATAATCTGTACTGGTTTACTTGTCGCTATGTCCATGCTTCCGACGTTTGGTTTTACGCAGGAACAAGTGGCGTGTGTTTGCGAAGTCCTCCAGCAAGGGGGGAACATCGAGCGACTTGGGCGCTTTCTGTGGTCCCTCCCGGCGTGCGAGCACCTCCACAAAAATGAGAGCGTCCTCAAAGCGAAAGCCGTAGTTGCTTTTCATCGGGGGAACTTCCGAGAGCTCTACAAGATCCTGGAGAGCCACCAGTTTTCGCCGCACAACCACCCGAAGCTGCAACAGCTGTGGCTCAAAGCGCACTATATCGAGGCAGAGAAGCTGAGAGGCCGTCCGCTCGGCGCCGTGGGGAAGTACCGGGTCCGGAGAAAGTTCCCCCTGCCCCGCTCTATCTGGGACGGAGAGGAGACGAGCTATTGCTTCAAAGAGAAGAGCAGGAGTATCCTCCGGGAGTGGTACACCCACAACCCTTATCCATCCCCACGGGAGAAAAGAGAGCTGGCCGAGGCCACGGGACTCACGACCACGCAGGTCAGCAACTGGTTCAAAAACCGACGGCAAAGAGACCGAGCAGCCGAGGCAAAGGAAAGGTAGGGGTATATTTACTTCTTAAGAGTGACACTTAAACTAATCTTAGAATAGATTAGCTTCTACTCTTTTGATCATTATCACATGAAGCCCAAAAGCAGCAGAAGTTCCAAACTGTTGCTGAGTCACTGACCGCCGCAGTTATCTGTGCGCAAAAATAATTTTCTGACCCACATCTGGACATTTTATTTCACTGACATAATATGGACATATTTTCAGCTCTTATTTAATCGCCACAGATCTCTCCACCGGATCGTGTCTATATTTTACTAGTAGAAGGTGACACTTTTACGCGCTGAAGTTGCACGTACGTCCCCTGCTTGTGTGCATTGCTGTGATAACTGCGAAAGCGGCTATTAAAAGTTGAAAAGCATGAAATTAAAGACTTGTTGTCAGGTAAATTACACAATTATAAAAGCTGCATTTGCCCGACTTTTATGTTTTAATAACCACATTTATTATAACATGAAACTTGACTTTAACGTTACGATCAGAAAAAATATATATATTTATATAATATACAGACTACTGTGACTCCACCAGACACTGGTTTGAAAGATATTTTGTGGTGTAAGTGATGTGGCTGGTTGTCTGGCCTTCATATCAGCCAGGCTGACATTTCATTATGAGTCGTTTGCACATTTCAGAGTTTGGAAATTATACAGTCAGGCGTGTGGAGAAGAGGTGTGTGAGAGGTGTTTTTGTCAGGTGCTTACTGGGTCGGTGTCTTCTTTCACCCCTTGGCCACTAATTCGGGCTGAAAGCTCCACGTAAATCATGTCTTCCCACTGAGAAAAGCTTCGCTGCAAACTTATGAACTATGCCATACGCAGCCCGCACGCGTTTCAGAATGATTAGGCCTGTCATTTATTTAGACCTGTGAGCAAGTTCTCGTCAGGCCGAGAGCTTGCTCACAGTGAGCTTCTCCACAGGTCACTATGGTTAACTGAACTTGCTCTAAATGCGTAATGCAAGTTCAGTAGTCAAATGGATTTATTTTCTTTAACTCTCTCTTTACGACCCACATTTAACTCTGCGCTGTTGCAGTGAACTGAGCCTCTAATTATTTTTTGCTGGCGTACTAATTGCATCTGTGCACATGTGCACCTGAATGTATTATCGTGTAAACATTAATAAGTGATGAGACTAAGAACTGATACATTAATGAGAGTCTTTTCGCTGCTGTAAAAGTGTCACAGCCCAATAAATAATCGAGTAAACACAATAGAATTGTGTGTGCCACTTTTAAGAATAATGCCTATTTTTCTTGCAACCTTAAACCTGTTGAACTACAATTAACAGGTGTCTTTGGTGCTCTATTCTGGACTATGAGAATCGTAATGAACTTAAACGTGACTGTTTCTTACGCGTGCATGTTTTCAGGTGTGTGAAGACGTTGTGAGTCCGCATTTGCACCAAACTGATGTGTGATTTTGTTTTCTGTTCGCAGAGAAAACAACGAGAACTCCAACGGCAACAGTCACAACCCACTGACTTCTTCTATTAATGGAAATAAAACTATTTTGGGGAGTTCGGATGACGATAAAACACCGTCTGGGACTCCGGATCACACGTCTCCGAGCCCGGCTCAGCTCCTCGGCGCAAACAGCGGTTTACCGTCCCTGCACGGCCTTGCGCCCCCGCCGGGACCCAGCGCAATCCCGGTACCCAGCGGCGCAGACTCGATGCACCATCATCACTCCTTGCACCATGACACCATACTGAACCCTATGTCTTCTAATCTAGTGGACCTTGGCTCTTAAAAACCGTCACCGAAGAGAGACAGAGAGCCCCATTTTTATTTTTATTTTTTTTTTTGGAAAATAATTTACGAGGTGGTGTGAGTTAAGCTTCAAGCACTTACGGCACGGTGCAAGGCAGACAGACTGGAACACTGCGAAAACAGCCACCGTAACAAATCATTTAGTCTCATATCAACCTTTAAAATCTTTTTCAACAAATGGGGGAAAATCTGCCAGTGAGCGCAACACCTCCTCTTATCCCTGAACTGAGCGAGCCCTTCTTTCGGGGATTTTCTAGAATCGAGAGTCCAGAACAGAGCACTTAAGAACTTTCCAAATATACTTAAACAGGACGCTACCGACTTTTTTTTTTTCGTTAATTCGCTTGAGGAAAATATAATTTGAAAAGTAATAGTTTTGAGATGGCTTGTTTTGCAGCAGTGGCGAGGACAAGGGGGAAATTGGATTAAAGAAAGAAAGAAAGAAAGAAAGAAAGAAAGAAAGAAAGAAAGAAAGAAAGAAAGAAAGAAAGAAAGAAAGAAAGAACTTTACCGGAATGTAACAACGTAACATGTTATATTGTTGGAAACAATAAAGTGTCTTAATTCTTGTTACTATTAGCCTACAGTTGTTATTTTAGGGGGTTAGATTAGCCTTTATCACCGGACTCTAGAGGCACAAAGCTAAGGGTACCCATCGCCTTTCTGTTTACATATAGTTTTTAACGAGAGCCATAAACAGTTTTTTTTTTGTTTGTTTGTTTGTTTGTGGGAGGGTGGGCTGATGGGGTATGCCAGTTTTAAGTGTCTCATAGGTGCCGTGATAAGATAAAACATTCTAACCCCTTTGATATTATTATTATTATTATTATTATTATTATTATTTGCATTTTCATTTGGAAAGAGACTGCATGTAAACTGCGATTAAATGATGAAACATAAAACGATTCACCTATAGTTTCATATACCCTTTACAATAAAAAAAAAATAGACAAACACGTGGAATAAAGTCGAGAAATTCTTTGATTCTGAATGATTCTTGACATTTTCTTGGCATTATTTGTCTCCTGCGGCTCACCTCGTGGTTAATTTTAAAACTATTAAACTGGAGAACATTTAATTTATTTAATATTTTTTAGAGCTACTCCAGGTCGATCGTTACGCACAATTATGCACTTTGGGTTGATGATTTTTTTTTCTCTTCAGCTTATTGATCTAATTTTGAATGCAGAGAAATGCACAAGCTGTGTATTCATTCTCTTGTATTTCCTTTGGCCTTTTAATCGTGCGCTGAGCCATCAGTTTCTAATGTCAGGAAAATCAAAAGCTGTTAGCCTCTGACACATAGGTCTCCTCTAAGAAAGGGGATATTGTCTCGTACGTGTGGGCCGACTGCCGGCATGCATGGGTCGATATCCCGGGATTATCTGTCTTCTAATCATAAACGCTGCAAGGGAAGTCTTTAAGGAGCGAAACTGTGACCTGCAAAGGAGCATCCGTCACTCCAAGTTTCCCACAAGCCATGTCTGGCGTTTAAAAATACATTATATTTTTATAATTTATTTAAAATATAATTTTAAATAAATAAATATAAATATATATATATATATATATATATATATATATATATATATATATATTTTTATTTATTTAAAAGAAAA